>CAKAOH010040381.1:0-59963 GCA_916701665.1 Sebastiscus tertius
AGCTCAATAGAGTATCATTGTTTTTTTGGCTGGTGAGTGAAGCAAATCTAGCAGCCACTTGCATATTTTACCAGCATTTGGCTGGTGTTCATTTCCAACCCTGATCATAACACTACAAAAAATATTAAATCAATCAATCAATATTAAAATCATCATATCTCTCATTGCCATTTGTAGACCATTAACACAAATATCCCAATTTTTTAAGTTTATAAGTTGGTTCGTACTCACAGATTTCAGCAGAGTGCAGATCCTCACGGCCTTTTACAGCACAGGAGAAACTTTCAGCAGAAGTGTTGGGAACTATAGACTTGTACTGTCTCACTAAATATCTGCTCTTATACCATATAAAATCAGTTGGAGGACAGCTGGAGATACAGGTCAGACTGACATGGTCTGGTACGGCTGCAGGACTCATTTGAATATGTACTTCTGTTGGGAGATGATAAATATATTTTTCATCAGTTGTTCGATTAAATCAATTAATAACTATATACATTATTAAATATAAACTCAAAGCATGGTTTATCCAGAAAGAAATAAGGTTTAAAACCTTGTTTTTTGTGCTTTTAACTTTTAAATGCAAATTAAAGAACAAAAGAGCAAAGATATGACATAGAGGTGTGGGGGTAGGAGGTGTGTTTGTGTATAAATGTTTGATAACTCAACCTGTTGGATATGTGATGGAGCAGGGCTCATCCTCTGATGTCTGCTGAGAAGAACACATCCTTCCTTTAGCATAGGTCACTTTAAAGCAGGTCGATGAGACAGAATCTGGACAAAAAGAAACAAGATACCTTATTTATATTTGTGATGGTCAGATGTATTGTGTGTTGTTGTTTCTCAATGATTCCACTTTTCTTAACAGTGTAACTTGTTAGACTACAGGTTGTGTAACATGATGAGGAGCTGATGGTTGTCACTCACCCACTGAGACTTGAGGGGCTCTGAGGTCCTCGTAGCCTTTGATAGCACAGGAGTATGTGACTGCTTCCTCACTGCTGACCAGCTGTTGGTACCAGGGAGACCAGTCCTGATAGAGGAACTCTCTGTTCTTGTACCAGATGTAGACTGCAGGGTTTTCAGTCAGAGGACAGCTGGTGCTACATATCAGTGTTACTGTCTGTCCCTCTGTGGTGGGAATCACCTTCACCTGCAGGTCTGGAATGATGGCGTTGAATTAGACTTCATATATATTGTTATTATTCTTAAAGTAATAAATTAGTAATGAATTATTGACAATCACTGTACCTGCAACACGGAGCTGAATACTGTTTTCCCAGCAGTTTTCTGGTTTGTCAGTAGTTTCTCTGCAGCAGTAAAAGTTTTCATCCCTCTCTGTCAGATCTTTGATTGTCAGAGTGAAGTTACTCTCTGCAGACATGTGGTACGTTACACGATTTCCATCTGCAGAGTGCTCATTCAGAAAGTACGTGTAGTTTTCAAGCTGTCCAGTGTACCATTTCATGGTTGAAGTGGGATGTTGAGCTGAGCAGGGCAGAGCCACTGATGAACCTTTTAAAGCACAGATGATGTTTGCTCGTTCCTGAACCCCTTTAACAGAAGATTTCATCAGTAAACATCTGGACACATTTATACTTTCTTATTATTGGATGTTTACTAATCGTGACTGTATGATATGATACTGATAAGTAATGTTTTTTTTAATCTTTGTTTCTGTTTTGTGTACACTACTGTTGAAAAGTTATGAACCAGCTGTTTATCCTTCAATAATAACTATTCTAACGGAGATAAAAACAGTATAATTCAGACTCCAAATGTTGTTGTATGTATTTAAAGAAGAAGAATGAAATGATTCAAACATCCATTCAGTCAAAGTCCCCACAGTGTGAGGGAGGAGTGAACCTGCCAAGATAAATAAATAAATAAATAAACAAACAAATAAATAAATGACTCAATAAATACATAAATATGCCAAAAATAATATTAAAAATAAATGTAACTAATTAATTGATAAAATGTGAGATAAATTGATATTATTGTTTTAATTTGCTTCTTTATTTATGTACCTTTGTATTATTTTACTATCTATCTACTTTTCTATTTAATTTATCTATATATTGCCATTAACTTTAAACTATTAATTTATTTTTGCATTTATTTTTTATTTATTTGTATTTGTATTTTTTTATGCCTTTATTGACAGTGATAGAGATAGTAGTGAAAGGGAGAGAGAGTGAGGGAATGACATGCAGCAAAGGGCCACAGGTCAGATTCGGTCCCCAGGCCGCTGCGGTAAGGACTCAGTACATGAGGCGCCCGCTCTACCAGGCGAACTACTGCAGTGCCCCATTTGTATTTATTTTTAAATGTATTTATTCATTATTAGAATTATGTATTTATTTTTTGTATGATTTTCCCTTTGCATTTTCCTCCCATTTATTTCCCCAAACTGATTAATCTCTATATTCTTTTCTTTATACATTTATGCTTAATTATGCAAATGAGGAGGCTGTCAGAAATAAAGAAGCTAATTAAAAAAGAAATATCAATTTATGTCACATTTTATCAATTAATTAATGTCTGTATTTATTTTTAATATTATTTTCGGCATATTTATGGCATATTTATTTATTTATCGAGTCATTTATTTATTTTTGATTTCGGCAGGTTTGGTCCTTCATAGGTCACGGACTGAAATGACACACACTGTAAAAATACTCTGTTACAAGTAAAAGTCCTACATTGAAAAAGTTACTTCAGTAAAAGTATGTATTTAAGTATAATCAGGAAAATGTGCCTAAAGTATTAAACTAAAAGTACTCTTGCAGAAAAATGTCCCCTGTGACTGTTAAATATTATATTATTATTACTCATGCATTCATGTAAAAGCAGGATTTTACTGTTGGTTGAGCTGGAGCTCATTTTGAATTATTAACTAATGATTATTTTCATTATGGATTAATCTGCTGATATTTTTCTGAATTAATCGATTGATTGTTGACACTTTCACAATGTGTCTTTTGTCCATCCAACAGTTCAAACCTCAAAAATTATATATATAAAAAAATTAATTCAAATTATTAAAAGAATTAAAAGAAAATTCTCCATTGATGAAACCATGAAATGTTTTTGTATTAAAAGTGACTGAAATGATCAAAATAGTTGCTAATTAATTGTCTGTTAATTGACAAAAATTTACTTAATTATTTCAGCTGTACTTGCATAAACTGTCAGGTAATTTAATTTTAGAACAAAACATATTTTATAAGCACTTCATGAGTTTTTTTATGCAAAAGTTGAATTTGTAAAGTAACTAAAGCTGCCAAATAAATGTAAGTAAATAAGTACAATATATTTAAAGTATAAAGCCGCATGAAAACAAAATAAAGAACCTCGATCTTCTACTTAAGTGCACAACTGCTGGCAGCAGATTAATAATTTTTCAGCCGCAGTGTTGATTTTCATAAAATGTCTTTCTACAGTTCTTTCCAATTTTAGTCAGTTTTCCATGATTTAACTCCTACACGTAATATACAATATATAGATAGAAAATTTAAAATACAGTTGATGTTCACCTTTGTTTTTTTCTTTTACGGATTATAGCTAATAATCACCCATATTATCATACATATCATGTTAATAGTTTAGCATTGTACAAGAATATAGAGGAAGAAAATATATAAATGACTCCATGAATAAATATGTATGCCATTAAATGTACCAAAATAATCTAAAAAAATAAATGTAGGCGTTAATGAATTGAAGAATGTGACATAAACTGATATTTCTGTTCTGTTATTTTCTTCTTTATTTATTTATTTATAAAGAAGATTTTAAAATTATTATTTTTACCTTTGTATTAATTCCCCTATTTATCTACTCTTCTATTTAATTGATCTCTATATTGTCATTAACTTTTAAATTATTTATTTATTTTTGCATTTATTTTTTATTTATTTGTATTTCTTATTTATTTAATAATGAATACATTTATGTATCTATTTTTAAAACTTTTATTCAATTTTCAATTTGATTTATTTATTTATTCAATTGAATTATTTATGTATTTATTTATTCATGCATGATTTTCCAATTGCATTTTCCCCTTATTTATTTCCCCAAACTTATTTATTTCTTTATTCTTTTCTTTATACATTTTTGCTTCGTTATACAAATGAGGGCGGTGTCATGAAAAAAGAAGCACAGAAATATCAACTTATGTCACATTTTATCAATACATACATTTATTTTTAATGTTATTTTTTGGTACATTTAATGGTTTATTTATTTATCGAGTCATTATTTTATTTATATTTGATTTAGGCAGGTTCTGAGAGGGATAAACAGTAAATCCTACCTGAGATGAGCAGGATGAAACCCATAAACACACATCCAGCTGCTGCCAACTGCATGGCTGCTGTCGTCCTTCAATTCCTAATCAGAAAAAAGAAGAAAAAAAAAAGGTTTAATATCAGTATTTGTATTTGCTTTTTAAATTAAGACCAGAAATAAAACTCTTAAAATGTAACTCACCTTTGAAAACCGACGGCAGTGTTTCAACACAGTGAGAATGAAGAGGACTGAGTGTACGGACAGCACATAGCTCTGACGTCTCTTCCTTCCTCTTTCAGTGATCGACTGATTTATTTAATCTCAAGTTTTTACGTGGAAACTCCTGATTCCATCTAATGGCAGTCATTACTTTTATCTTTTCAGTACTAAAGTATAAATGTGTGTGTGTGTGTGTGTGTGTGTGTGTGTGTGTGTGTGTGCGTGTGTGTGGTGTCAGAGTTATCAGAGCTCAGCGATGTGAGGCCGCAGCGTTAAAGTGTTATCTGCTCTGTTGGTTTGTGGTGCAGAAAGAAAGAGCACGTAGCTGTAAATGAAACCTCACACTAACTTTCTCACACATTTTTTATCCTTAAAAGGAGATTTGTCAAGTATTTAATTCTCTTATCAACATAAAAGTGGACAAATACGCTGCTTTATGCAAATGTTTGTATATATTTATTATTGGAAATCAATTAACAACACAAAACAATGATAAATATTGTCCAGAAACCCTCACAGGTACTGCATTTAGCATAAAAAATATACTCAAATCATAATATGGCAAACTGCAGCCCAACAGGCAACAACAGCTGTCAGTGTGTCAGTGTGCTGACTTGACTATGACTTGCCCCCAAACTGCATGTGATTATCATAAAGTGGGCATGTCTGTAAAGGGGAGACTCGTGGGTACCTATAGAACCCATTTTCATTCACATATCTTGAGGTCAGAGGTCAAGGGACCCCTTTGAAAATGGCCATGACAGTTTTTCCTCACCAAAATTCAACGTAACTTTGGAGCATTATTTAGCCTCCTTCACTACAAGCTAGTATGCCATGGTTGGTACCAATGGATTCCTTTCTAGTTTCATATGATACCAGTATCTTCACTTTAGCTTTAAAACTGAACCCACTACAACCTAGAAATCAAGTTATGTTATGCATTGAAGAAATCAGTGGCGTTAAAACGAATTTGCACCAACATCACTTCATCACTTCATCACTTTAATGATGCGGCTGTAAAGGTGGAGCTCATTTTAATAACTTTTTGAATATTTTTCAGATATTTTACAAATATTCTTGGGATATTTTACTAATATTTTTTTGATATTTTTCAGACATTTTATATATATTTTGGGATATTTTACTAATAATTTTCTGATATTTTAATAATATTTATGGGAAATTTGATTTGTTCATCACTTTAATATAAACGAATCTCCGTTTGATCAGGGCCTTACATATCAGCAAACTGCATCTTAATTAAGTTTCTGACATCAACCTAAAACAGGATATACATTTATTTTACATACATATTACATATTATACATAATAAGCTAATATTAAAGCTGCTGTTAAAATGCCAACTGCACAATAAACCGTACAATGAAATATTGAAGCTGCGTTAATTCTTTTGGCCCCTCTGGGAAAGAAGAACTGTACAACAAGCTGACTGTCACATCCATCAGACACAGATTAATAAATTATCAACATTCATTTACACCAGAGTTATTATAGTCAACTGAAGCTGAATCTAAAATAAGAAGTGAAAAATATTGTTAGTAAGCTGAAACTAAATCAAAATGATATCCTTTAAGAAAAAATAAGACTAAACTGAAACAATATGACAACCAATGTAAAAAAAACCTAATGTAAATTGATTTCAGTTTCAGTTTTTTATAGCTGTAATATATCACAACTGAAAAAAGGAGACGGAGTGAATTTCTGTCAGCTTTCGTAACGTTGAACCACAGAAACTGACTGGACTTGACCTTCCAGCAGATGGCGCTATGACGCAATAGCTTCATAAAAGCAGCACAAAGATTAAACATTAAATATTATGGTCAAAACTAAAAAATGAAATAAAAAATAATAGAAAATTCAGGTTATAACCTTAACTCTGTTTGACAAATTTAAATCAATCATTCACTCCCAAAATCAAAATATAATACCTCAAAACTATAACAAAATATCCATGCTGCATATTGCAGTCGCCTTGACTTAAAGGTGTCTTTCCAGTGATCAGATCAACTCTTGTACCTAGACGATAAAGACGGGCAGACACTGTGTGCAGCGTCCTGTAGATGCATGAAGACACATAAAGACACATATGGGACTTCCTGCCGTCTGCTGCTTCTCTCTGTGCTGCACGATTCATCTCTGAGATGTTGTCAACCTGCGAGTCCATCTGCTGTTAAAACAGAAGCTTTCAGACTTTTATTCACTGTTAGAAAGAAGATGTGATTACAGGAAGTACAACTAAAAACATGTAGAAGTTTTCTACCCAGAGGTGGAAGAAGTACTCACATCTTTATAATTTTACGTCAGTAAAAGTACAAAAGTAAGAAAATACTTACTATGCAGAATAATATATATTATATTATTGTATTATAATTATTGATGCATTAATGTGTGCAACCACTTTAATGTTGCAGCTGGTAAAGGGTTTTGGATATACTACTAATATTTTTCTGATATTTTACTAACATTTTTCTGATATTTTATAAATTTTTTGGGGATATTTTACTAATATTTTTCTGATATTTGACTAATATTTTGGGGATATTGTATTTGTTCATCACTTTAATGTTGAAGCTGGTAAAAGTTTTGGGATATTTTACAAATTTTTTCAGACATTTTACAAATATTTTGTGGATATTTTATTAATATTTTTCTGATACTTTACTGATATTTCTCTGTTATTTTACCAATATTTTGGAATATTTTATTTGCTCATTACTTTAATGATGTAGCTGGTAAAGGTGGAGCTCATTTTAATACTTTTTGGATATTTTATTAATATATTTCTCATATTTTACTAATATTTTTGGGATATTTTTGGGATGTTTATTTTATATTTTTGGGATATTTTATTTGTTCATCACTTTAATGCTGCAGCTGGTAAAGGTGTCGCTCATATCAATATTTGTCAGATATTTTACAAATATTTTTGCGATATTTTAGTATTATTTTTCTGACATTTTACTAATATTTTTCTGATTTCTTTCGATTAGTTTCTAATATTTTACTGATATTTTTCAGATATTCTACTAATATATTTCTGATATTTTTACAAATATTTTTCCGATATTTTGCTAATGTGAATTTACCCCGGGATCAACAAAGTTTTATCTTAACCTAATTTATTAGTTGATTATATTTTTGTATTATTAATCTGAATCTGTAAAGTAACTAAAGCTTTTTAAAAAAGATGTAGTAGAGTAGAAGTAGCACAAAATGGAAATACTTAACTAAAGTACAAGTACCTCAAACTTGTACTTAAGCACAGTATTGAGTATATGTACTTAGTTACTTTCCACCGCTGCTTTTACCTGAGCCACAGGTGAAAGAGAAGAAGAGGAGTTGGGATCAGTAACACAGCTATCAGTCTCGCTGCATTCAGCACTGCCATTGATGTCCCGCGAGCTGGAGAGAGACAGATGTCAGATTTCTAACAAAACTTCTACAAACGTTTCAATTAAAATTAAATGACACGCTCACCTTGAACAGTAAGAGTCTCTTCATGAGAGCTGCTGTTGTTGTGGGTTCTGACAGCACAGGAGTAGTTTCCTGCATGCTGACTGCTGACTGGGTCTAGAACCAGGTGTTTGTTTTGGTTCTCTGTCAGGGTCAGAGGTCGACTGTTGAAGAACCAGATGTAGTTTGTGTTGTCAGTCAGAGGACAGCTGGTACTGCAGGTCAGTGTGACTTTCTGGTCCTCTGTCACCACTGCAGAAGGACTAAACTGAACTTTCAGACCTGAAAGATGGTTAGAGCGGTCAGTACATCCTCAGTAAGTCCTCATACCTAAACAATATAATATATAATATATAATAATTTACTGAAAGGCTGATTCATGCTTCATAGAATACATGAATCATTAATCAGCCTTTTATTGTGCTGACTGCTGGTAGTACATGGTGTGGAAGTCAATAATTCACTACACAAAAATAATGTATTTAATCTAAAGTATTACCTGTGACAACTAAAGTCACTCCAGGTTTTTCATCATCTCTCTTGGGTGTGAATGTGTATTCTGCTGAGTCATCCTTCTTCAGGTTATTGATTCTCAGGATGTGGTGATTCTTCATGTCGTCATGATACGTCACACGACCTGCAGCCTTCATTTGGTCTACAACTTCTTCTTTACCACTTCTCTTTATTTTATACCATATTTTAGACATTGGCTTATGGTTGTGGGGGTGAGAATATTCACTTGAAATGTTCACTGAAGAACCTTCCAGAGCACAGATTCTCCTGCTGACGTAATTCACACTGAAGCACCTGTTAATATCAAGACCTGAAATACAGATGAAAGACCAAATATTTATAGGTCGACTCCATCTGCGTTCTTTTCTGTTTTTTTTTTTTTTTAAAAAAGGAAACCGCCCCTCCAAAATAATCTATATCAGTTTAAGTGTACGCTATATTTGGAATATTTTCACTGCCATCGCCATCAGACAGCTCTTTCTGACGGGGAACTGAAGCCGTTATATCGATGTCTTCAAAGCCAACAGACTCCATTCACAAAAACAGTAATTTAACCTCTCAGAACACGGGAGTTGCTGGTCTACCGCTGCATCGATCGGTTAATCTGTTTGTGTTATTGTGTGACTTTCTGATCTGAACTAAAGTGGCGTCCACAGCAGTACATTGCTTAGCTTCATGCTGGTACTCCTGTCTGCTTCTCCAAGCTGGGAGCACGCCGACCGCCATCTAAGTTACTGTATGTAACGTTAATACACTGACTATAAGGATGTATATATATATATATATGTATATATATATATATATATATATATGTATATATATATATATTTTTTATATATATACTGTACATGTAGCAGTGTCATCATACAGAAACCTACGTGAGGTCACGATGTCAGAAACAGTTTTTAGAAGGTTTGAAGGGAAAACTAGCTTGTTGATGCTAAAATATACGTACTTTTAAAAAGCTGGTAAAGGTGGAGCTCATTTTAATACTTTTTGGATATTTTACTAATATCTTTCTGATATTTTACTAATATTTTTGGGATATTTTACTAATATTTTCTAATATTTTATTAATATTTTTCAGATATTTTACTAATATTTTTAAAAATATTTTTGGGATATTTTATTAGTTCATCACTTTAATGTTGCAGCTGGTAAAGGAGGATCTCATTTTAATTACTTTTTGGAATTTCTTTACGAATATTTTTCAGATAGTTTACAAATATCATTGGGATATTTTATTATTATTTTTCTGACATTTTAAAAATATTTTTCTGATATTTTACTAATAGTGTCTGATATTTTACATATTTTTTCTGATATTTTATTAATATTTTTCTGATATTTCACTAATATTGTTGTGACACTTTACGAATATTTTTCAGATAATTAACTAATATTTTTCTGATATTTTACTATTTCTTTTCTGATATTTTAGTAATATCTTTCACATATTTTACTAATATTGTTGGGATATTTTATTTGTTCATCTTTTTAAAAGTTGCAGCTGGTAAAGGCGGAGCTCAGTTTAATGACTTTATATACTACTGGGTAGTTTGCCACTTGAGGGCAGCGTAAACAAGCTGTTACTGCAACAGTGACATATCACCTTTTAAGTTGATGTGTTAAACCTGTTAACAAACAGTTGCTTATTTACAAAGTAAAAGCGTCATGCTTGAGGAGGATTTTTCACAACCTGGAAACCCAAAAGATGTTCTTATTGATGACATATAACCTATCTATAAAGCTTTTGTTAATGATTTATTAACCCATTATCATTGATTAACCCATTAAATTATGTTTATTATTGCCCCTCTGATGACACAAATGTTATAATTTGGTTCATACTCACAGACTTCATCAGTGTGCAGATACTCATGGCCTTTTACAGAACAGGAGAAGTATTCATACTTGTTGGGAACTGTAAAGTTTTGACTCTCTGTGTACTTGTAGAGGCGTTTTCTCCAGTACCACCTGTAGGCAGTGTGAGGGTCGGTCAGAGGACAGCTGGGGGTGCAGGTCAGTCTCGTATACTCCTTGTCTAAAGGAGTCAGCTGCACATGTACTTCTGTTAGGAGACGATAAACACACTGCCATGTTATCAGAAACATTAATAAATCAATCACATGAATTATGTTATTTTTTAATGAATAAACTATAGAAATGAAATGGCTGACCCATATCTATTGTGAAAATGTGACTTTTAAAGAACTTTAAAGAGGATCACCACACCAAACTATTATATTTCTGCACTGCACACAAAATCACAGATATAAATATAGAAATGATAAATATAGAAATATTCCCTTAAAACCAGAAATAATATTGAAAATAAATGTAAGAATTAATGAATTGATCAAATGTAACAAATTGACATTTTAGTTTTAATTGGCTACTTTATTTATTTACCTTTGTATTAATTCCCCTATCTATCTACTCTTCATTTAAATTGCAGGAAGGGCTAAAATACTGACTTTCTGGGTTTTAGGACTCATTCCTATAGCACTCTATAGGCGTAAAGTTGACTCCATGACACACGTTGAATGACAGCCCCCTCATTTGCATAATGAGGCAAAAATGTATATAAAAAAAAAGAAAACACAAATAAGTTTGGGGAAATAAATAGGGGTAAAAATGCAAAGGATAAATCATGCAAATGCAAATAAATAAATAAATAAATAAATAAATAAATAAATTAGTTAATTAATAAATTACGAATGAATACATTAAAAGATATTTAAATAAATAAAGTATGAATGCAAAAATAAATCAGTGCAATAGTAGATAGATAAGGGAATAATACATTGGTTAATAAATAAAGAAAGAGCCAAATTATTTTTTATATTATTTTTGGTACATTTAATGGCATATTTATTTATTTATTGAGTTGTTTATTTAATTTAGATTTTAGAAGGTTCTGTCCTCGATTTGTGTGTGCATGTTTTTGGAGGTTTGGGGAAACTCAACTTGTTGGATATGTGATGGAGCAGGGCTCATCCTCTGATGTCTGTTGAGAAGAACACATTGTCCCTTTAGCATAGGTCACATTAAAGCAGGTCGACGAGACAGAATCTGGCGAAAAAGAAACAAAGAGTAACTTAACACCCCCTGAAGAATCTTGTTTTTGCTAACCCCTAGTGGTTTAACATTTCACCTTGCTGTAGAGATGCATCCTTTAAGATTAATCTGAGAGCTTTAACTTAAATAACACAGTTATCCAGATGTTTCATCATATAATAAGGAGCTGATGGTTGTCACTCACCCACTGAGACTTGAGGGGCTCTGAGGTCCTCGTAGCCTTTGATAGCACAGGAGTATGTGACTGCTTCCTCACTGCTGACCAGCTGTTGGTACCAGGGAGACCAGTCCTGATAGAGGAACTCTCTGTTCTTGTACCAGATGTAGACTGCAGGGTTTTCAGTCAGAGGACAGCTGGTGCTACATATCAGTGTTACTGTCTGTCCCTCTGTGGTGGGAATCACCTTCACCTGCAGGTCTGGGATCATCATGATGTGGAAAATAAGAATTCACATTCTGATATTAGTTTTAAAATGATAAATAACTGAGAGCCACTGTACCTGCGACATGGAGCTTAATTCTGTTGTACCAGCAGCGTCCCGGGTTTTCAGTTATGTTTCCGCAGCAGTAATTATTTTCATCACTGTCTGTCAGATTTTTGATTGTCAGAGTGAAGTTACTCTCTGCAGACATGTTGTACGAGACACGATTTCCATCTGCAGAGCTCTCATTCAGAACCAACTTGTGTTCATCCAGATCCCACTGTACTGTGTACCACGTCATGTTTGAAGTGGGACGTTGAGCTGAGCAGGGCAGATCCACTGATGAACCTTTTAAAGCACAGATGATGTTTGCTCGTCCCTGAACCCCTTTAACAGAAGATTTCATCAGCAAACATCTGGACACATTTATGCTTCTTAAATCATAGATGTTACTGTAGCTACAGTTTCTCTCATTCGCTTTGGCTCAGTTCTTGTATGAGAATAATTTGTTTCAAAACAATAAGTTCAAATCTTTTTACGACTTTTGGAATAAAATGACTGTTGTTTGTATAGCCAATAGGCTACCAAACAGCCCAGTCGTACAGCAGTTCGTGAAATAGTCACGAAATGTAGTGTATTGAATTGTGTACGTAGACACGAATTTCACATTTATCAATTCTTATGTAATACCCGTAATGAGAACCGGGAAGTATAAGTATAAGTTCACCAGGAGACCGCTGTTCATGTCTCGTGTGAAAGCAGAAGTCAATGTTTATTTGTCATGTAACTTCCGTACTTAAGTTACGGCATTTCCTGTGTTATTTTAACCCAAACTGCGACCTTTTCCTAAACCTAACTAAGTACTTTTATTTTTAAAAGACAAACAACAGACAAAGGCAACAATATATCTGAGTGTAAGCAACAATATATCTCAATGCAAGCAACAATATATATGAGTGAAAGCAACAATATATCTGAGTGAAAGCAACAATATATCTGAGTGCAAGCAACAATATATCTGAATGCAAGCAACAACATATCTGAGCAAACAACAATATATCTGAGTGCAAGCAACAACATATCTGAGCAAGCAACAATATATCTGAGTGAAAGCAACAATATATCTGAATGCAAGCAACAACATATCTGAGCAAGCAACAATATATCTGAGTGAAAGCAACAATATATCTGAATGCAAGCAACAACATATCTGAGCAAGCAACAATATATCTGAGTGCAAGCAACAACATATCTGAGCAAGCAACAATATATCTGAGTGCAAGCAACAACATATCTGAGCAAGCAACAATATATCTGAGCGCAAGCAACAATATATCTGAGTGAAAGCAACAATATATCTGAGTGCAAGCAACAATATATTTGAGTGCAAGCAACAATATATCTGAGTGCAAGCAACAATATATCTAAGTGCAAGCATACAGTTTGAGCAGAAGCAGAGCAAATCTAAGCGCAAGCAGGGACTATTTGATTGCGAGTACAGGGTTTTGAGGGAAAGCATTACAAAATCTGAAAGTGAAATCAATGAGTTCAAAGACCACGCTCTTTATGAAAGATAGGAAAAAGGTTTCACAGAAAGATCAAGTAAGCGAGTAAAGTGAACCTTATGTGTGAAATGGGTGAAATGCCCCTTTAAGAGTCATGTCACACACATAGAGTATCATGTTAACAATTGATCACTGTATAAAAAGGGATACAGAATCATTCCTACCTGAGATGTACAGTATGAAAACTGGAAACAAGCACCCAGCTTCTGCCAACAACATGGCTGCTGTCGTCTCTAAACTGTAATAAAAAAAAAACACATATTGAATAATTGTATTTGTATTGACGTCTTCACAATGACTGCATTCATCAAAATCAACCAAAAATTAACACTATAACTGAGCAGTCTTTGAAGGATGAAGAGGACAGAGTGACCGTTAGTCGGTGTGCAGGAGGACGAACAGCAACATATCACTTCCTTCCTCTTGATTCAATCTAAACACACTTGTTTGACATTGATCTTGTTGATTCTGTGAACAGGCAGCTCATACATTCATCTCTTCATGCTTTATCTTTAATAACGTTTTTTAATTTGTGTATTGACTCTCCATGCAACATGCAGCACTATTAAACTATTAACTATTAACCTCAATGACTTTATAGACTGACAAACATGTCCATCAGGAGTTTGTGACATTGGTTCATGTTAAAGCAACACAGTAATGTCTCCATCTTACATGTCATGGAGAAAATAACCAGGCAATTTCTTTTTTCATTCCATCTATAAAATCCTTCATAGTCACACAATTTCAGTAGAAAACAGAATCAAACTATCTCAAGGAAAGCAAAAAAACAAAACAATGAACTATCAATGAAAACAATTAGAACTAAAGAATTAAAAAATATAAACAAATCGGTCACAATAAATAATGATATTCAAGCACATGAATTAAAAATGTGACTCTATTGAATGCACTTTATAATTACGTGATAACAAACAGTAGAAAAGTTTACTGACCTTCTGTAAATTATCATAGTGAGTTTTACAAACCTGTGTACATGATTCCAGACTTATATAGTCTAACACCAAACTCTCTCAGAAAACACCCTTTTACTTGATTTCCTAGTTAGTACATCTCCGGACGCTCCCCACATGTATTTGAATTTCTGAGAACTGTTGCAGCTGCTTCATATACTAAACGTATACATATCAGCAAACTACATCTTCATGAAGTTTCCGACCACAGAGACTAATACCTAGTGAACCTACTATCACACATATTCCTTCCACAATCAAGGGGGTTATTTGTACGGTGTACCTGAGCAGGTAGTGAACAGAGTACCTAAGCAGTTAGGTGAAAAGTATATAGAAAAGTATATTTGGATAAGTACTATAAGTTAACTTAAAGAAAACTTACAAGTATACTTGCAGTAAAAACTATTAAACTAGTAGTTTACTGAGAGTATATTTTAAAGCGTACTTTCATAAACTAAAAAGTGGGCTACAAGTATTTAACTAGTAAACTAACAGTATACCTAAGTTCACTTGAAGTATAGTTCATATTAGTTGCAGTACAAAATCAACTTGGAGGTAAACTGGTTGTGTACTCAAAGTGTACTACATTTAAAGTATATTTAAAAGTATACTTTTATAAACTAAATAGTGGGCCAATTTAGTCTCAAGAAGTATGAAGCAGTGCACTTACAAGTATACTACTGGTGCATTGATATTAGTATACTTATTACATAAAGTATACTTGGGAATATACTTCTACTTTTACCATAAAATAAACTTGAAGTACATATCTTTTTTGTAAGGGACTGCACAGCATTGTGTTGTTTTTTTGGTGACACTTCATTTTACAGGTCTGTAAACTTCACGTTAATTAGGTGATAATGAGCAAGTATTTGAAATTTCTTTGGAATTACCTCAAAATTTATCAAAACTGACTTTATTATTAACATTATTTAATAATTATATGCTAAAATACTGTAGCTGCTCTTAATCGGAGGTGGAAAACCAAAACTGATAGAAGACACTTCTGATCAGGTACAAATCTCACCATTGTGTGACTTATTGTCTACACAAATGTAACCTGGTAGCTGATGTCATGATTCAGGGAGTTTTTTAAAGAAATTTCAAAGAAGTTATAAGTATTTATCAGCAGACAGGGAACTAAAGCATATCAATTAACTTTCTATTCTTTTCCTGGAAATGTATTAAATAAATTATCAGCTATTGGGAAATACCGTAATATAATTATCAAAGGGACTGTTTGTATCTTCTTAGATGTATAAATCTACCGGGTCAGGATCCAATGCGCGCTTGCGCATATGCGCGTGTGGCCGGAGTCTCTGCTCCTCTGCCTGTTTGCCTTCACTCACACACCGCACGCGTTCTCGCTGTCTCGCTCCACCTCTACACGTGCATGCGCGCACACCTCACACTGCAGAAGAGTTAGTTTAGCTCTGAGAATATCTAGTGAATGTTCAGTGGATGTTTGTGCAGAAATAAATGCTGCAGTTCCTCCAGACCAACAGAAGATTTCCGTGTCTTGCGAAGTGACAGGGCTCTGCAGAGAGAAACATTATCGTCCCCGAGCGGGTGCCGGAGGGAGACACCGGCACCCTGTCGGAGACGATAACGTTTTTCTTCCTGCTTCAGCCCCGCTGCTTCAGCCCCGGAGGCTGAAGCAGGAAAAGCCAACACTAGGATCAGATCTAAATCATATTCAAGGAGAGACCTTCGTCTGGTCAGCTAACATTACTGCCAAGCAGGTGAAATATAGAGTGATATTGTGGTTTTGAGCGATGCTCGTTCAGGTATATTTAGAGCGAGCAAGCGCGAGCTCGACGCTGACTTTCGTTGACTTAACGGCCACAGGTGTCGCTGTTAACAAGCATTTCTGATTCTTACAAACAGTCCCTTTAAATAATGTTTATATTAAAGTAATTTTTGATAAATGTTGAGGTAAATATTGGGGTAATTTGGCAGTAATTCCAAAGAAATTTCAAATTGGTTACTTGCTAATTGCTAATTATCACCTAATTACCATGAAATTTGTGTTATTTCTTCTGTAACTTGTTGTTAGCACAGTAACACTATTCAGACTATATCGTGAGAGTCAACACTGGCAGAGGAGGCTGGATTTCTATTCTGGCATCCCTCCTTCTCTCCAGACAGCCTCCTCTTCCTCCATCCCTCCTCAATATATCTGAGTGAAAGCAACAATATATCAGAGTGAAAGCAACAATATATATGAGCGCAAGCAACAATATATCGAGTGAAAGCAAGAATATATCTGAGTGCAAGCAACAATATATCTGAGTGAAAGCAACAATATATCAGAGTAAAAGCAACAATATATCTGAATGAAAGCAACAATATATCTGAGTGAAAGCAACAATATATCAGAGTAAAAGCAACAATATATCAGAGTGAAAGCAACAATATATCTGAATGAAAGCAACAATATATCTGAGTGAAAGCAACAATATATCAGAGTGAAAGCAACAATATATCTGAGTGCAAGCAACAATATATCTGAATGAAAGCAACAATATATCTGAGTGAAAGCAACAATATATCAGAGTGAAAGCAACAATATATCAGAGTAAAAGCAACAATATATCTGAATGAAAGCAACAATATATCTGAGTGAAAGCAACAATATATCAGAGTGCAAGCAACAATATATCTGAGTGCAAGCAACAATATATTAGAGTGCAAGCAACAATATATCTGAATGAAAGCAACAATATATCTGAGTGAAAGCAACAATATATCTTAGTGCAAGCATACAGTTTGAGCAGAAGCAGAGCAAATCTAAGCGCAAGCAGGGGCTATTTGAGTGCGAGTACAGGGTTTTGAGGGAAAGCATTACATAATCAGAACATGTCAGTATCAAGCAACATGATCAATTTTGAGGTAAATATTGGGGTAATTTGGCAGTAATTCCAAAGATATTTCAAATAGGTTACTTGCTAATTATCACCTAATTACCATGAAATTAGAGTTATTTCTTCTATAACTTGTTGTTGTATTATAATCACCATTGTAGGCAGCGCAGTAACACAGTTCAGACTATATCGTGAGAGTCAACAGCTGGCAGAGGAGGCTGGATCTCTATTCTGGCATCCCTCCCTCTCTCCAGACAGCCTCCTCTTCCTCCCTCCTCCTCCTCTTCCTCCCTCCTCTTCCTCCCTCCTCCCTGCTGCTGGGAGCTCAGTTGACCAGCGTCGCAACTGGGCGATGTACCTCCTCCTCCTCGCAGCAGCAGCAGAGTCGCTCCCTGTCTGACATCCTCACATCTGGGTGACACTTAGTTCATTTCCTCACAACAACTATTATCAGGACAACGTTTTCGGCTGCACATCTGAAAACTGACCATTGTTTTTTTATTTGTTTTTTTTTGTTGCTCTTGAACGAACGAGCCCCCCTGTGGGAGGATCTGCTTTTATTTTGAGACAGCTGATAAGTTGACTGAAGATGGTGAAGGAAACGCAGGACAAACTCGCTTGATTTTTGGTCATTTGTGTCCTCAGTTTGTGTCCACTGGAGGCTCCATAATATCTGGAGAGCGACTATACAGGGAGCAGAGGAGGCTGGTCATCGACTACAGGCTGCAGGAAGGTAAACCTGGCTGCTCTTCTTCATCATCATCCTCACAACTAACCCTCCTTCATGTTTAACATGCACTGTAAATCATTTCACCTGCATTCACAGTACATTACTGGCTACTAGTTGCATTACTTTCACAGTAAGGTACTGTGAAATGACAGCTGTATACTGTGACCTGACAGTAGTTTATTATTGTGATTTAGCAGTATGCTGCTGTAGGATTACTGTATTTGACTGTAACTTCACAGTAAATGGCCATCAGAATATGGCAATTTAGCAGTATAGTAGTCTTGATTAACCGATTAGTTGTGTGGTCTATAAAATGTGGATCAGTTGTTTCCAAAAGCCCAAAAAGATGAAGTCCTCAAATGTCTCAGAGATATTTAGTTTACCGTCAAAGAGGAGGAAAGAAACTAGAAAATATTCACATTTAAGAAGCTGGAATCAGAAAAAAAATCACTCAAACCGATTAATCGATTATCTAAATAGTTGGCGATTAATTTAATAGTTGACAACTAATCGATTAATCGCTGCAGCGTTAATCTAAATATCGATAATCCTTTTTACACAAACAAACAATACATTTTTGGGCCATTGATCATTTAGATTATTTTAAAAAAGCTATTTTTTTAAGGCTATTGTACAGTTGAGATGGACATTTTTTATTTATTTTTTTTTTAACTTTTTTTCCAGACATTTTTAGAAATGTTTCAGAAATGTTTCGGATTTTTTTTTTTTTTTCGGATATTTATTTATTTATTTATTTATTTTACATTTTTGGGACTTTTTTTTTATTTATAGATATTTTGCAAATATTTTTCTTTTTTTTTCTTTTTTTTTTTACATTTTTCTGACTGTTTTGGGACTTTTTTCAGTTGAAAGCGTTCATTTGTCAGGATGGACCATAAACAAGTGTTTATTGGCTGTAGAGTGGCAGCAAATTGGACTCGACACTGATATCAAATGATGCATTTTCCATGACTGCACCTCGTTGAAATGTGTTGTAATCTTGTACAGGACCTAATATTTACCAATCAGCATTCATCTTAGATCCTACCCATAGAATTACTGTATTTAACTGTAACTTCACAGTAAATGTTTAGATTACTGTGATTTAGCAGTAGTCTGTAGTAGAATTAAATTGTAAACTGTACACTGTAAAATATTTGACTGCCAGTAAATTTCTGGCTACTAGTTGCATTAATGCAGCTCAGTAGCCAGTACTGTGCTGTAAATTTACACTTAAAAGTCATTGTAAAATACTGAAAAACAGTTTTATCTGTTAACTCATCAGTAACTATTTTGCATGTAGAGAGACCTCTCCTGATGAATTGACAGTCCACACTACAAGATGTTTCAAATGTTACCAGATGTGTAAAATGTGAAAGACTCCACACATAACGGCATGTTCTGTTAAATTTAACAGTTTTGTTCCTATAGTGTTTGGAGAGCAACGATTTGGCCAAAACAGCCAAAACACCACACACTAACAGACTCATTCATGAACAACAAGAGTCCAGTCTAAAAAAAACAGAAATCTCACAAAATCTCTGGCGATCAAACGTGATTTTGTTTTGAACAAACATGTCGGACGACGGGCAGGAAGAATTAGAGATGTTAGTTTTTACTTTGTTCTGAAAATTCACGAAGGATGGATGGATGAAGTCATGGAGGTACGTTAAATAAACACTTGTAGGTAGGTGAAAAGTCAACAAATCAACAAGTTGGTCCTCCATTTCTGAGCTCCATCTTACTACTACTTTATGCTTCACTTTTTGCATTAGCATGCATTAGCCGCGGCCGCCATGACGATGGTGGTTGTCCTTCCTTCTTCAGTCAGCTTGGTTCTCTATTGGTTATTGCTCTTTCCAACGTGACTGCGTCATCGTCTGTCCTCGGGGCTCCCCACACACAACAGGAGATCCCATCATAAATACTGAAGATGTTTAATATTTACGATTTGAATGCGGCCAGGATGGACTTCTGAGCCGATCGGCGGATGTAAAAAACACTCTTAACATACCTCACACCACAGGAACATCTGGATAGATAATCTTTTGATCCATCAAACAATCGGGGCTTTGTTGACGATTGTCGGGAGGAATCAGACCCAAAATCAGCTTGATTCTCGTGTAGTGTGTACCCGGCATTATTTGAAGTTGGCACAGTTAAAGAGATATATTTCCACTCTTGATTTGTCTCTAATGACATTTCAAAACAATCAGAAGTGACTTTCTCCTCCTCATCTACAGCTCTCTACCAGTATGGAGTTCCCCAAAGGTCTATGCTGGGCCCTCACTTATTCTCCTTATATATCACCTGGTATATAAATATAAATACTGTTTTCTGATTGCTATTGGCCCAGTGTGTGTGTCAGAGTGTATTCCATTAATCTCCTGTAAATCATCTAACTTTACTTTCAATCATTCATAAATTGTTTCAAACAAATTATTACAAGGCTTTGTTGAATACTCGATTCTGATTGCTCAATCACGGGGTTCTACGGTCTGTTATTTCTTCATAGCAGACCGTTGCTATGTATAACAGACCGTTGCTATGGGCGCAGTTCTGATGTCGGACTCTGGTGGACTTGACTTGTGTCAAATTATTGATTTCCTCAGTAAGTAGCCGTGTAATAAGCGGGATAATGTACAGCGAGCGGGTCATTGTTGTGTAAGAAACCCCTTCATGGTGATGAGACACCCCTCCGCTCTGCGTCAGGGTGCAGCATCGCCCTGTTGGGGTTTCTTGACAATGACCGGCTCGCTGTACATTATCCCTTACTTAGTTGGCACATAGCACCACTGTACAAACAGGGTTGAGACTATACCTCCCTTGTTTTCCTCCCAGTTTGGGTCATCCAATCCCACCAGTCCTCCACCTCCATAACCCGACTGCCCGTCACTGATCATGGCTCCTCATCCTCCCTAAAGGACGATGCACCTCCCCATTACAAACACTGATTCTCATGCTTTCACTTATTAAACTGAACCTCTGCGGGGTCCCGAGAGGCAGGGCAGGTTTAGGGAGTGACCCTTTCCTTAGTCTTCTGAGATGCATCATGGTGGTCAGGGTGTTTTAGAGAATGGGGGGTTTTCTGTGTGACGGCAGCGATGTGCAGGTTGCAGGCTCGTTGCATCATGCTGTTCGCTGAAGGTTGGATGGATTTTAAAGAAGGCCCGGAGCCATGCAAACTCCTTTCCTGTTGTTGTTGGGTGCGTCTGCCTTCCAGCCCACTTCCACCCACACTGTCTGCTGCTCATACATACGACATATAGGAGAGTTAAAGTAGTGTGTATGTAGAAGAGAAGGAGGCAAGGGAGGGAGCTAGCAAAGAGGGATATACAAGGAAGAGAATGGAATAAAGAGAGTGAGAAGAAACTGAAGGAGAGAAAGAAATGGGCAAAGGAAGCAAGGGGAGGAAGCCAAAGAAAACAAAGAGGCAAAAGAAAGTAATAAGAAAGTTGGGGAAGGAAAAGAAAAACAAAAAGAATGAAGGATGGCGCCCTGGTGGCCTCGGGCCAACCGACTGCAATGAGACACCTTGTTTTCTGTCAACTCTCTAGGAAAGGTATAAAATACCTTTAAAAAAGTGCTTTAAAAAGAATTAATGAAACACAGAATGGCACAGACGTTAACAAAAGTGTAAAGTAAACTAAAGTAAAGAAAAAAGTTAAGAAATCAAACAATAGCAGAAAGAAGGAAGTAAGGAAGGTGAAGTGAGGGAAAAACTATGGAGGATGCAACCAAAAATAAATGAATAAATAAATAAATAAATAAATGACTCAATAAATAAACAAGTCATTAAATGTAGCAAAAATAATATTAAAAATAAACGTGGCCATTAATTAATTGATACATTTGACACAAATTGATATTTAGGTTTTTATTTGTTTATTTATTCATTTATCTTTGTATTAATTCCCTCATTCATTACTCATCTGTTTAATTTTCCCTTTTATTTATTTATTTATTTTTGCATTTATTTTGAACTTAATTTTTATTTATTTTCAAATGTATGTATTTATTTTTATTTTTTAATTTATTTATTTATTTATGTTTGCATTTATTTATTTACTTATTTATTTCTGCATTATTTTTCCTTTGTATTTCATTTCATTTATTTCCCCAAACGTATTTATTTCTTCATCTCTCTCCTCTTCCTCCTCCTCCCCATCCTCCTCCATCACTCTCCTCCTCTCTCTCATCCTCTCCTCGTCCTCCTCATTCTCCTCCTTCATCTCTCTTCTCTTCCTTCTTCATCTCGCCCCTCTTCCTCCTCCTCCATCTCTCTCCTCTTCCTGCTCCTCCATATCTCTCCTCTTTCCTCCTCCTCCCCATCCTACTCCATCACTCTCCTCCTCCCCTCGTACTCTTCCTCCTCCATCTCTCTCCTCTTCCTCCTTGTCCATCTCTCTCCTCTCTCCTCCTCCTCCTGCTGCTGCTCCTGCTCCTCCTGCTCCTCTGTCCTCCTCCATCTCGCTCCTCTTTTCTCCTCCTCCATCACTCTCCTCCTCCCCTCGTACTCTTCCTCTTTCATCTCTCTCCTCTCTCCACCTCCTCCTGCTCCTCTCTCCTCCTCCATCCCTCTCCTCTCTCCTCCACCTCTTGCTGCTGCTCCTGCTCCTCCTCCTCCTCCTCCTCCACTTCCTGCTGCTCCTCCTCCTCCACCTCCTGCTCCTCCTCCTCGGCCCTCTGTAGTCTCATACTCTGCCTGCTGTTTGCACATGCTGGGTTCAGCGGGTTCAGGTTGGCTATAAAAGAGGCAGGAGTTAGCAGCAGCAGCAGGCCTCGTATGGGAGGAGGATGAGGAGGAGGAGGAGGGCAGGAGGAGGAGGAGGTGGTGGCCTCCCCTGGTTCTCCTCTGTTATACAACTCCTCTGACTTTCTCCTCTCCTCTCCTCTCCTCTCTTCTCCTTGGCTCCCTGGCTGCTGTGGTCTGGTCTCTGGGCCCAGCCCTGGACCAGACATTCATTTTTCTCCTCTTAGTTTCTAACCACTAACTAACCGCTGGCTCCCTGCGCCTCCTCCCCCTCCTCCTCCATCTGAGGAATGTCTTATTCACCTCCTCTCTCTGTCTTCCTACATGCTAAAAGCTCACATGCATCCGTGCCAACATCTGCAAATCAACAGACAAATGTACACACATGCTCCGAGCACCAACACACAGACGTGCACACACACATTATGACACACAAAGCCCCCCCCCCCATCAGTGTGTGTCGACCACCTGTGAGGGTACACACACATCCATAAACCTCCCTTTCTTCTCCCTCTCTTTTCCATTATCCTCCTGAGAGCCCAGCGCCGGGGCCTTCACTTCCAAACCAAACATAGACCAAATTCCACAAACCCCACCCGACTCCCCCCCTCCATCACTCCCTCCATCCCTCCCTCCCTCCCCCTCGCTCTCTTTCTTTCTCTTTGGTCTGTGTTTGAGGACGGAGGCAAACGAAATGCTGGTCCGCCACCAAAAAAGACCTGACAAAGAGAAGGAGTGAACCGTGAGCAGAGAAAGAGAGGAAAACATGGAGGAAGGAAACAAAGATGTCTTGGCAAAGAAAGGAGTTATGATTGTAAAGAGGGATCAAGTGTCAGAATGAGAAAGGACTCGCAGATGAATAGACTGTTGGCTTATTTCGCTCTCCTCATCATGACGTTGACCCATTGCTTTGGCTTTTAGCTCCACCAGAGCTGCAACTACATAACACTTTAATCGTCTGTAATCTTTACTCCATATACAGTTTGACCGATCTTCTAGGGGTGTCACGATTCTCCAAATCCACGATTCCATTCGATTTAAACATGCCATTGTTACACTATAAAGTCTTGGTTCGTAAAGATCAACAGATCATTGGTTTTATGCCCTGACAACTGGCATTTACACTTTCAAACTCTTCTTTTAAAAGAGAACTGAACTCCCTTTTTATTTAGAAAGTGACTACAACAGTCTACAATATAAAAAGCTGCATCTTTTCAATACCAGTATCTGTGTGACCCGCCTCAGTACCAAATCATTACAAAAACAAAACATAACTCCTCCTGCAGTGCATCACAAGTGTGCTGTAATCTACAAAAATACGGTTTTGTTGTCATTTACTGTAACGCTCATTTCTCTCCTACGCTTATTCTCTCTCGTCTGATCGCTGTTTGTCACCGAGGGTGGAGGCTGAGCTTTGGACACAGTCTGCGAGCAGAGAGACGGCATTCGGTATTCCCGCTGGCTTGTTGCTCTCGCTATCAATATCAGCTGCTCTGATTCAACAATGTTGAGTGGAAAAAAACGTGAATGTAGGCTGAAATTCAACCGTGGTGTTGTTCTGTCGGGACGATGCAGCGACTTAAACCAAGTAAGAGTAGAAGAGCTATGATGAGCAAGGAAACTAACTAACTAACTAATTAACTAAAGTCCGCTAGCCGCTAGGCTAATTCATGCAGTGTAAAATACGATGACCAGACATCCCAGATTGTCGGCTGTGGCTCAGAGGGTAGAGCAGGTCGTCCGCTAATCAGAAGGTCGGTGGTTTGATCCCCGGCTGCTCTGGGTCATATGTCGACGTGTCCTTGAGCAAGACACTTAACCCCAAATTGCTCCCGAAGGCATAGCCATTGGTGTGTGAATGAGTATTTAGATTAGATCTTGATGGGCAAAGTTGGCACCTTGCATGGCAGCCTCTGCCATCGGTGTATGAATGGGTGAATGCTGACATGTAGTGTAAACAGCTTGAGTGGTCGGAAGACTAGAAAAGCGCTATATAAATGCAAGACCATTTACCATTTGTCCGGGATTGTCCCAGTTTGAACCTGGGTGTCCTGAGTCCCGACAATTATCTGTAAATCTTCTGATTAATTACTTTACACAGTTCCTTCTGCGCATCAACGAGCATTTTGCTCCGGTTATAACTCCCTCAGGACCGTCTGTTCCTGTCAGTCTTTCACCCGGCATCTCCATCCTGGACTCCTCCACATTTTGATGTTATAATAGCCTACAGGTAGATGTGTGGCTGTGGCGAGCAACATGATGTGATAGAGATTGTTCGGGTTCAAAACTAAAGTTGAAAAATGATTTCTGTAGTCCCAGACAACAACAAGTTTCCTCTGAGGAAAACTCTCTACAGGACTCCCAAACTGTCAGTACGTCATGACGGGGATAGTCTGTGGATAAAGGGGGTGAAAGCAGTGAATGTGATAAGTCCTGATTGTCACAGACTCTAATGCACTCATCTATAATAATGCCTTCTCTCTGATCCCACCTTGTGTTCAAATGCGCCACAGGTGCACAAAGTGAGTCATCCTGATGAAAACGCCTATGGTGCGTGCATATTAGGGTGCACGCACGCGCGATACACTTAAGGGTCCCGGTTTGGGGGTTTGAAAATATGGTCACCCTAGTGTCAAATTCCAGAGGCATATGCAGGAAGTGCCCTGAGTATCGTAGCGACAGGGACAGCCCACATTTCCCATCATGCATGCCTAGTCCCGAGTTATGGACTGAGTAGTTTCAGTTTGCTGTTTTATGTTCCAATATGCAAATGGTCAGGGTTGACATTAACTTCACTGACTAATGACTCACATGACTCACGGGACTCACATGACTCACCGGACTGTTGATACCAACAACTCACGTGACTAACGACTGACTTTCTCCCGGTTTCCGATGCCGAGGGGCGCTGACCAAACGGCGATATTTGATAAGTTGGGAGTGAGAACGGGTTGGTTTCAACACTTAATTTTGTTCTCCGCTGATTCTCTTTATATCCATCTGTCTCTCTTGCTTCGTTGATCCATATCGTTCACTATTCGTGGCCTCTGTTGTTCTCCCCTAAAACCTAATCATCAACTCCTTCCTCCTTTCTTTAAGGTGGAAAAACTTCACGAAAGTCCAGAGAATCAGGGAGAAGTTGGAAGCCGACTTAATGAGTAATTGTTTAAAACACGCTTGCTGGCAGGATGTAAAAACATTAAGGTGGTTGGACTCTGAAGCTGAAATTGAGTACAAATTGGATTTTACTTTTCAAACGGCGTGCAACTCTTATACACGGAGACCACTGACTACCAGACTCATGATGTCTGTTGGCATTAAAACGTTATTAATTCTTCCTGCTCAACTCTCCGCTGACTTGTTTCCAGCTCATTACTCTGTTATTTGATGGAGCCTTTTTCCCTCTCTCTCCCTCTTTGTTTCCCCACCGAGAATGAGAGGAACGGCCTCCAGTACAGCTGGGATTGGTTATTATTTACTGGCTTGGCACTGACACACTCACACACTCACACACACATGCAGTGGAAACAAATTGGGTGAATCTGCTCTGCACGTAGGAATGTGAGGCGCATGTGTTTGTGTGTTTTAGGTCTGGATGACAGAGAGGAGCGAATGAACGAGAGAAAGAGAAAGAAATTAAAGAGAAAAACAAAACGGAGAATGACAGAGAGAGAGAAAGAGAGATTGAGTTCTCTTGGCCTCGTCTATCTCACCCGACAACAGAGGTTAAAAACACTTTTCTCCCTCAGTCTTTCTGTCACCAACCTCTCCTCCTTCCTTCCTTTCTTCCACCTTTCATTTCCTAATGTCCCTTCCTTCTTTCGTCATCCCGTCTCCATACTTTCAACACTAACCTAGAATATCTGAACTCATTCCCTGGCCCTCGTCTTCGCCCTCCTCTCCATCTTGAGTCTTTCCCTCGCTCCTCAGAGGGCGGCGGTGGATGAAGTGATCAGGGTGGGGGCGGTGGGGGGGTCTGTTGCTCCACTGATGGTGAGGAATTAGAGGGAGGGAAAGCAGAGAGGTTTCTGTGTTGACCTTGTCCCGCTGCCAAACGGTGGAATGGTGGTAGTGGTGCAAAGGATTATGGGTGGGGGTTATGAGTGAGGAGAAGGATAGAGTGAGACATAAAGTAGAAGTAGAAAGATCTACGTCTATAAATCAGACCGGCACATACGGGGTACTTCGTAGAAAGTCAAGTCCGCGCCCCCTTTTGGGGGAAAGAAAGCAGAAGATCCCTCAGAGTTCAATCCAATTTGACGTATGTTAGGATTGTAATTTTGACAAGTTCGTATGCATTCATCTCTTGTTAAACAAGAGTTGATAGTTGTTTGTTTTATACACACGTTTAATAATTATTTTGCGATCTTGCCTGAACCTGAGCGTTTGTGATACCTTAATAAATTAAGGTTGATCGCCGCTGCTTGGATCTGCCGTTGGTTGCTTCTAGTGGCAACCTCCGGGTCTGAGAAGTGAAGCCAATGCTGAAGTGCTTTAAACTTGCATTCTCTCTAACAGCCAGCAGGGGGCGACTCCTCTGGTTGCTAAAAGAAGTCTGATTGTATAGAAGTCTATGAGAAAATGAGCCTACTTCTCTCTTGATTTATTACCTCAGTAAACATTGTAAACATGACTTTATGGTCTCAATCGCTAGTTTCAAGTCTTCTTCAATACAGCATGATGTTCATTTAGTAAATGATGGTCCCATTTAGAGTCAAATAGACCATAAAGCAGGGGATGCTTTAGGGCGGGGCCTCCTCGTGATTGACAGGTCGCTACCACGGCGTTGTCCAGTCTGGGAGTTGTCCGTGTTTTAGTCTTACAACTTTAACTCTTTCACAGTGTGTTTTCAGTTGATCAGCATTTGGTTGTACTCAGCTTCACCTTCTTGTGTTACTTCTGGGGGTGAGGGCCAAAAACCAAGATGGCGAGGGGCCAAAAACCAAGATAGTGACGGCTAAAATGCCGAACTCAAGGCTTCAAAACCGTAGTCCAGAGTGACGTCACGGTGACTACGTCCACTTCTTATAGAAAGAATATGGTTGCTTCGTAACTAGCTGTTGTCATACACCGTTCGTAGCTATACCTACAAAAAGTACTGTAATCTGCTCGACTGCCAGCTGCTCGGTACGGCTGGAAACGAGTGAACCAAAACAGTAAAGCACAATGAAAACAAAGAGCTGAAAGATGACACTACGAGTGATATGATCCATTGTTGATATTAACTGAAGTATGATTTGCTCCCGTTTCTGAGTGAATGTAAAGTACAGGACTCAGTTTAGTTTTCCTTTATGGGAAACTGAAACTGTGTTGTCCTCTGTGAAGCAGCCACCACTTGGTCGATACAAACATGCTCCAAATAGCATCAGCTAGCAGTTTGTACATCATGACTATACATGGGTAAGTTCATCTTTGAGCTAGAAAGGGATGAAGTGGGATGAGGTGGGTTTATCCTGCATCACTCCACCGACCCCAGCTGATCTCCTCTCCATGTGTACTGCTCCCATTGGACTCTAAATATTTGTCTCCTGTTTGTCTAAGAATGACCTTTCTGGTTTGCTTCTGACATTTTAAAGGTAATTGTCAGCAGCTCTAGTTTCTATATTTTCCAGAACATTGTTTGACAACCCAGAGATTGTGTTGAACTTGTTTCATGCTGTAGGTGAGCCTCTTATTGTGAATGCAACCTGTGTGAAGGCTGTGTAGTTATGAATCCCACTGCATTTCCAGAAAAGTCCCAGCCTATGTAGCTGGTTGAGGCAGAGACGATTGGTTGCGGTCAGGCATTGACCTCCAGTAGTTAGGGTCAGGATAGCCCATTGGTCAGGGCATAGGACGAGCATGGATGCCTGGCCAGTCCTAGTGCTTGAATGCTACGCAGGGCGGCCAAGAAAAGCAGTGGGATCATATTCTATTTATAAGAAGTGGACTTCGTCTCCGCGACGTCACCTATTGGTTTCTGGACTACAGTTTTGAAGCCTCGAGTTCGACATTTTGGCTGTCACCATTTTGTTTTTTGGCCATCACCATCTTATTTTTAGGTCATCGCCATTTGTATTTGGCAGTCGCCATCTTGGTTTTTGGCTGTCGCCACGTCTGTATTTGGACGTCGCCATCTTGGCTTTTGGTTCTCGCCATATTTGTATTTGGCCGTCGCCATGTTTGTATTTGGCCGTCACCATCTTGGTTTTTGGTCATTACCATGTTTGTATTTGACCGTCACCATTTGGTTTTTGGCAGTCGCCACCTTGTTTTTGGCTGCCACCATCTTGGTTCTTGGCTGTCGCCATATTTGTATTTTGCCGTCATAAGTGGGTGGAGCCAAATACAACTGAACGCTGAATAAGACAATTTTAGGTGACCAAAAGATTATAATTATGAACTGAAAAGACACTGTGAAAGGGTTAAAGTTCTACAACGAAAACACGGACAACTCCCAGACTGGACAACGCCGTGGTAGCGACCTGTCAATCAGAAGGTAGCCACGCCCTAAAGCGTCCCCTGCTTTAAGAAAAGAGTCCATCGTCTATCGTCTGGTTTTCCTGTGTTTAAAAAAAAATATTTTGGTGGAAAAAGTATTAGTTACTTTCTCTGGTAGAAGCAGAATAAAAACGTCTGGTGTCATATTCAGTCCTAAAGTAACTGCTACAAACAAAACTCTGCAGATTTAATAAAACACAGGCATGTAATGAGCAGCCAAGTCTCTCTGCTGCAGACCCTTTTTAAAAAAGTCTTGTAGTGATTCAACAATAAGTTTAGAGGTGTACAGAAAGAGCCTTTTTCTCGTGAAGAACTAAATAATGTCTGTCCTGAGAGATTACTCCCCCGCTCCTCCTCCCCTGACAGCCGCCACCCCTCCCCTCCTAACTGGTAAAGACGCCAGTGTCAGACTCCACTGGTGGCTATTGCAGACTTGCTCTGCAGAGTTGCATCACTTAGCGCTGCTGAGACACGAGAGGGAGGGAGGGAGATCATACTGAGACAAATAATGGGAGAAGTGAGAGGAGAGGAAAGGGTGGGAGCCCACGTCTGACTCCCACACTTTCTCTTTCTTCTCTCTCCGGTTTTCTATTTTTCCGTTTTCAACCGCCTGCTCGCTCTCCGTCTCCCCGCACGCTGCCATTTCTCTCGTTCCTGAGAGAAATTAATGCTGCTGGGAATCACAGCTGACACGATATAAAAAAGCAGTTCAACACATTCAAAAGCTGTGAACACTGACAGTAAATTTCCCTTCGCCGCCGTGGCGACCAGCGGACTGCAGTTTTGTTTTTGTGACTTGAGTTTGAAACGTGATATGGTCATTACTGTGTTGGATGATCTACGTAAGCTTGGGCCCTCGAAAACAGACAAAAACATAATTGTATCATTTGCTACTTGGATGTGAATAAGAAAAGAAGAACTTGTTCTCTGTCTTTAAAGAAAACTTTCTCTGTCTGTGTGGTGAGAGGAACCCTCTGCTGTTCTCTCCACGCTCACCACGTCCTTTTCCTCCTCAACTCAAACCACTCGGTCTTTTTGTTTTGGTCCGTTGAAACGTTCGCTGCTATCTGCCGTTCAAACAGGTGTCCAGTTTCATCCAGTTACCATTAAAGCTGCAGTTGGTCACTTTGAGCAAATATGATTAAAAGGTAGTTTTATAAAACTGTCACTATATCCTGACAGTAGTGTGATAATCTGTGAAAAAATCATGTTCCTCTGTGTCCTCTGGTGCTCCTAACGGCATCTGCAAGATTTCACAGACCGGAGGAAAACAACCAATCAGAGCTGATCTGGAGCCTGCCGTCTCTGAGCAGCTGTCAATCACTTGCAAAGTGCATTGTTTAGCTGTGAAATGAGGACGTTTGTGACCCGGCAGCCACGTTGAAAACATTCTAAATAAAACCAAGCACCGCCGACCAGCCAGAGCAAACTTTCTCATTTTTACAGTTTATATAAAAATAACTTTTCATCATATTTGCTCAAAGTTACCAACTGCAGCTTTAATGCACCTCAGCCTTCTCAGTCTCTGTATGAAAACATAGCCTCCTGTCATCCTCGCCGTTGCAGCAACGTTGCGTAATACCTTATAAGGACGAAGGATGGACAGATGAAAGGATGAAACCCCCTAAAACAACAAGGACTGACATTGTTCCTGGAGTGATGGAGCGTCTCCTGTCGCTCCTTCCTCCCACTATAATCCATTCCCCCTCTTCTTCTTTAAGAAATACCAACAACTCCAATCCTGCTCAAGATCTGATAATCTATCTTCTCAGTTTTTATTTAATTATCAGATTTATTCTCTGTTTAGAAGAAGGAGAGAATGATTATTATGATATACCCTGAAGTCAAGAGTGATGTGATGTGTTTCTGCTACGACAGAATGACGAGAAACTTGAAGAAAATTGGAAAAAGGGAGTTAAAAAAAATGCTCTGGAGAATGAAAAACTGTGAGAGAAGAAAAAGGAGTGGGAGGTGCAGAGGAGAGGGGAGGAGAACAGGAGAGGTATGCTCTGCTGGAGGACTGGGAGAGGAAAACCACAGGAAGGAGAGAGGGAGGGAAGTAGAGAGGAGAGGCCAGATCAGGGCGCCGTGGAGGCTAAAGTTTCCTGTGAGGGGGAAAGACTCTCTCCCGTGTGTTAGTCTACGTTACACTTTTACATATAATTGTGTGAAAAAAAAAAACAGTTTCCAGTATGTTTCTATGAGAAACTACCATTTATAAAGTGAGGTTTGGTGTGTATTTACATGTTGCACGTATATAGGAATTAGGGGTTTAAGACAATATTGATACACATGAGTATCTCGATATGTTGTTAAAAATTCAACAGCCCGCCGTCGGACCCGACCGCTATTCGATCTTTCGGCTAGAGTGAAGTTAATGGGATCATATAAAACTATAAAACCTAAAGAATCCATTGCTACCAACCATATCATCGCGAAGGAGGCTAAACAACGCTCCAAAGTTAGGCTAAATTCTGGCGAGGAAAAACTGGCACGGTCATTTTCAAAGGGGTCCAAACAGTCAAACTAGGCAGCGCTGATCAAATATGAATCAATATTCTGTTACTGTAATGCCTATTTCTCACCTCAAATGTTTTCAGAATCATCTTGTAGCACGGTTTAGCTGGAAAATGAGAAAGTTTGTGACGCTGCCGCCATTGTGAAATCTGGTGAAGGAACACCCAAGTTCTGGTCACATGACCAGAGCACAGCCAATAGGAACGCTCTCTCAATGAAATGACCTGTGATTGGTCAAAGTCTCCCGTCACGGGCTAGATTTATTAAAGTCTGAAAACAGCCATGAGAAGGTGCAGAAGTATAGTTTTCTCTCAGAACACTTGAATTACAATATGCTGAAAGGTTATTATGGAAGTTTTGCCCAGTGATGCCAAACATATACTGCCTACTGCTGCTTTAATGGGGTTTAAAAATGAATCCTTGTTGGTGCCACCCAGTCTAAAACTTGGTTTTAAGGTTAGAATTAGCTTTAGGCATTTAGTTGTGAAGGTGAAGGTTTGGGGCTATGATGCATTATGTCAGTCAGGGTCCTCACAAGTATAAAAACAGTGAAATAGAGCGACTCCCTACATGTGTTTAGAATAAACACTATATGTGACTGTGTGTATGTGCACAAGTTCACATGTTTGTGTGCAAAGTGTATGTGTTATGCTAGGCAGTAGGGGATCCATAAGAGGGTCCGGGCACGCCGCCCAAACACAGGTCATCGAGGGAAGAGAAGGGTGGGGGGGGGAGCTCACGTGTGGCTCTGAGTTTTGTGCGCGCCTGCTGGTGTGACTGGAGTCTGCATGCGTGCCTGGATACATATGGTCCTGTGTGTGCGTGCCATCACAATACCTCTGGATAGCAGTGTGTGTGTGTGTTGCTGAGGAATGTGAGACCAGTGTGGTGAGGTAGCTGGCAGGCCGGCTCTCGGACCTAAACACTGACTTCATTGTGGTTTAGCCTCGGCCTCAGATTATGTCGGGGGATCCTGTCGGGGATTGTGGAAGAATTTGTGGTGACAGCGAGTTAAAGAGGTGTAAATGTAGCTGGAGAGTTGCCGGTATGAATCCCAGATTGCGTTTGGAAAAAGTAAATTAAGAACGCTCTTAATGCCAGCTGTCATTAAAGAGCCATACAGTGAGACACCCAACAGAGGTTTTACAGTCGTGTCACAAATCTACTTTCAGCCCACGTCTGGCGCCATTTAGGAGTTCCACCGGAGGCAAGAACTGACTGAATATATAACAACTGGCCAGAAAAACAGATAAATGAAAACATCTTTTGTGCTGTTGGTGTAAAGTTTCAAGAGAAAGTGAAAAGTCTGCAAAGTAAAGATGTAATCAGATTACTAGAGTTGTTAATTGATTACAATATTTAATCACGATTAATCACATGATTGTCCGTAGTTAATCGCGAATAATCACAAATTAATCAAATTTGTATCTGTTCAAAATGTACCTTAAAGGGAGATTTGTCAAGTATTTAATACTCTTATCAACATGGAGGTGGGCAAATATGCTGCTTTATTCAAATCTATGTATATATTTATTATTGGAAATCAATTAACAACAAATAACAATGACAGATATTATCCAGAAACCCTCACAGGTACTGCATTTAGCATAAAAAATATACTCAAATCATAACATGGCAAACTGCAGCCCAACAGGCAACAACAGCTGTCAGTGTGTCAGTGTGCTGACTTGACTATGACTTGCCCCAAACTGCATGTGATTATCATAAAGTGTGCATGTCTGTAAAGGGGAGACTCGTGGGTACCCACAGAACCCATCTACATTCACTGATCTGGAGGTCAGAGGTCAAGGGACCTCTTTGAAACTGCTGAAACCCTCATGCTTCTGCCAGTTTTTCCTCGCCAAAATTTAGCGTAAGGTTGGAGCGTTATTTAGCCTCCTTCACAACAAGCTTGTATGACATGGTTGGTATCAATGGAGTTCTAGCGGCTTTAGAAACTAACTTGAAATCAAACATACCTCGTAGGCTGGTTACTACTAAGAGGGGCCAAATCTACGGTAATGTCCATCCACAAAAAACTTAGCTCGAGAGCGGCATACTCCGTATCTCTGTCTGTAGACGGGTTTCCACCAAAAGTTCCCGGGACTTTTGGTGGAAACCCTTCTTTATAAATGTGTTTCAGTTCCCTCCAACTCTCTGAAGACGCTAATAATTTCCCTGTGTGTTGATATCAGCGCTGATCTTTGTGAACTGGACTGTTTTTGCGATGTGGCTCATTTAGAGAAAGGGCAGAGTTTTGTGCGAAATGTCTGCATGTTACCTGATCTAAATTGGTGCAAATATCACAGGAGCACGGAGACGCTGTTTGTTTGGGAGCTCAGTTAAAGGTGCATTTCACCCTTTGAGGTGCTTTTTGTGTTATTTGTGCAGGTTTAGCGGCCGCGCCATCATTTTGTGAAACAGTTTCTTGTTACTGATCGTTGTGCTGACTCTAGATTTCCATGAAGAGGGTGAGTGATGGTAAACTGTGCAGATGTTAGACTTGCAGAGATTATGTTAAAACAAACAGATGTCTGAGGATGTTGCAGGCTGCTCTCAGGTGTGAATGTGTTATTTAAACAGTGTGTGTGTGTCAACGTTCACAGCAGCTGTTTGTCGGCAGGTTCGGTCCACCTCACTGCACAGTTTCCTCCTGTGAGATTAGTATTTCCTCTGCAGCAGATATCTGGCTCTTGAGTCACTCGGTCTAAGGAGAACTTATGAGTTGAGTCATGGACCAGGGGGGTTTTTGTCTCATGCTTCACCCAGAGCGCCACACCACGATGGGTGGAAAACTACTGCAAGACCTTGTTAAGCCCCTCAGTGAAGGCCGACCACAGAAATGCAGCGGGTCGCTGTAACAAACCCACATCATAATGCTTCTCAGAGGTTTTCCCCCTCAGGAACTGAGCAACAACTAAAACTCACAACACAGAATAAAAGACAAGGACTACAGCTGAATGTCAGGAGAAAACAGGCCTCTAATTCCAACTATGGTCAGTTGAGATGGAAAAATGATTTTAAGATTAGGGCTGGGACGATTCACCTACCTCCCGATTCAATACTATCACGATACTTATGAGCCGATTCAATATGTGTTGAGATTTTTAAGTATTGCGATTTGATATTATGATTTTTGTTAACTTTTTCAACACTATTCCATGGGGAAAAGTTTAATCATACACTTCTAGGGACTTTTACTTTGGAAAATATCTATTTAATACAGTGAAATGTTTGATTTTCAGCATGTATGTAGTCGGAGATGTCCTGAAGTCAAATACATCAGTCATTGTCAGGAATTATTTAGAATTCCCCTCACAAATTAGTGGTATTTTCTTTTTAATTTATAAGGGACATGTAATGTTTTATACTTCTGGTGAATATAATCCAATCAATCTTATTTCCATAAATGTATTTTGTATATACTGTTCCCTTTGTTAACACCTTATTTTGAAAAACACACGTGTATACTTCCTCTAACTTCTCCAAGGTCGTCAGTCAGCTCCGTTCTCTTTATCCATCCATGGTCAGCTCCATCGGCGTTTGAATGCATTTAACATAAATGTCAGTATATGGGTGCTCTACAGTTGTAGCGTCGGCCCATTTGACCACGGAGATGAGAGTGATGGCCGGCTTGACCGCACGTTACTGTAATACAATAACGTTTCCTGTCCATGACAGAGTTAGCATGCAGCTTTAGCCGTGATGTCTAGCTCTGCTTTTCCTGCAATGTGTGAAACCCAAAGTGTTTTCATACTTTACTGGATGTGTAGTGTTTACCACGTTGGATTTAAAATGTAACATTTAATCACAAATAGATATTGATAGTTAAGATGCTTCTCTCTCCTCCAGGAGCACACAGCAGCAGCCATGCTGTCATTGGACGAGCCATTGGATTTGAAGCTTCCCTCAGGACGGACTGACGGTCCGGTCCGACTAGGAAAGAGGGCTTGTCCCTCCTCTATCTGCGCTCCTCTCAGCACCACGCGACCACGCCTGCTGTACACAACCTTCCCGTCTCCACCCCCCTCCCCAGGTAAGACTTCACTAGTGTTCTTATGAACAGACAACGCACACATGACATGCCTGTGCTGATGCCATGCTGCAGCAATGAAGACTATCACTGTGATAATGCAATAGAACAATAAGTGGATTATGTGTTCTCACTTTCCCAGTAACTTAATATTGTAAATTCAATGAATGGCAGCCGTCCTCAAATAGACAAACGCTGTCCCCAGATTAGTCAGCGTGGCTCATAACAAGAAGAGCGTGACACTGACAGGAAGTGACCTCAAAGAGGACCACAACATGGCCTCTGTGGCAGTCTGAATGGACCGTATAACTTCACACTCCACAGCCCAAGTGCTCAATAATGTGCAGAATGTCTAATGTGTGTTTATTGTCTACTCTGTGTGTATTTTCTTGTTGGTTAATAATGCCTTTTTGCCTTCTCATTTGTGCGACATCCTCTTTGGTTCTGAGTAGCTAAATCTTCCCGAATGGAGGCACAAGGACATCACGGGTCCTTCAAGTCTTTTGGAGATTCCCAAATAGATTGGGCTTGAAAACTGTGCTCTTAAAGCAAAATTAATCGATATTTCAATCAATATAATCGACTGTGGATTTTTTAAGGTGTTCCTCATCAGCCCGTTCTCACTCCCAAGGCGTTGAATACGACAGCTTGGTCAGTAAAGGAGGAAGCAGCTCCGCTGCTAAGCGCACACGCATCACGCGCTGTGCGTAGGGCATCAATTGCCAGAGGGGGCACAAACAGCCGGCCATGACACTGCTGTTTACCACTGAGGTGTAGCGGACCTCACGGTAAAGGTAGCTCAACTTTGGAGCGATATTTAGCCCGTTTCCCAGTAAGCTAGCATGACATGTTTGCTATCAACGGATTAATCGTAATCTCAAGAATTATATGATACTAAAACCTGCCCTTCAAATGAAAGTAAAGTTAATGCCAGTCAGGAAGAGAATAATTCCAGTTTTAAGATCATGGTGATCAATGAGACAGGCAAAGTCTAATTAAAGATGGTAACGGTCAAAACCAAGATGGTAACGGCCAAAAACCAAGATGGCGACGGCCAAAATGCTGAACTCGAGGCTTCAAAACCGTAGTCCACAAACCAATGGGTGACGTCACGGTGACTACGTCCACTTCTTGTATACAGTCTATGGCAGAGCGTCATAGTTTGAAGCGTAGGGCCGCTGACCAAGCTGCCGTATTTGACGGGTTTTGAGTGAGAACGTGTTGCTCTCATCGTGACTAACCAAGTTTTTATCCAACCTTTGTTTCTCTGAGGTTGGAGGTTCATCCAAAGTGTAACAAGGGCTCAAAGACCTTCATCAGTTCAGGGGTGCAAAATGTAGCCGCATAATATTGGTCAAGAAGAGCAAGCAACTTTTAGACCTCAGTTATTCATGGGCCCCCTACAGTAACTCATTATATGATTAATATATGATTGCATTATTTTATTCTCATTATTATATGATTGCATTGCATGAGAAGGTTTTATTTTTTCTCATTTTAACTCTAATCTCCAATCTAGAGTCCCTGTCTTCCCCTCAAGAACGACCCGGGTCCTGCTTCAGTCCTCCAGCCATGGACCTCAGCCTGTCCCCGTCCTCCCGTCATGCCTCCTCCCTCTCCCCGTCTCCTTCCTCCCCCTCCTCCCCCTTCCCTTCCTCACCCCTGGAGTCCCCCCACAGCAGCAGCAGCCCTCAGCCACATCTCTTCTCACGGGTGAGAGCTGACACTACGGCAACAGTCGCTGCTTTTTACAATCGTGAACGTGTTGTGTGATAACGTCTTGAAGCAGAAGAAACGTCAGCCTGACCATATCCATATACCAAACTCAATCTAGACTGGATGTTGTGCAGCTGCAGAGTCTTTCCATCTCTGCACAAAGTAATTCTCACACAAATTCAAACAAACACAGTCAGAGAAGATGCGTTACAGCGGTCGATACCCAGTAATGTCATTTTATAAAATCACATCAATCAGGCCCCTCATAATTTAGACATTTGACAGCTGTGCCTGCTTTTGGTTGCATATGACAAGTGTTTTATTAAAGGAATAGTTTGTTTTCTTGCAGAGAGTCACATGATCGATACCGTTTGAACTGTAAATACGAAGCTTACAATTAGTTGCTAGATTTAGTGACTTTTCAGACCTTCTAAGCGACTTTATTTCTAAAAAACGACTGGCGACAAATATAGCGACTTATTCACATGGAAAAGGTGAAAAATATTATAATGTATTTCATTCCCATGCATGATGCTCAGAGTAACCACAGTCGCCGTGCACGGGTAGGCAGACAGCCGACACCACTGAGCTTTATGCAAATGATGCACGATGATGTCACCAATATGCAAATGAGCATATAACATCATCTGGCGACTTTTAGTGAGTTTTGGAGCTAGTGATAGCTACTTTCATTGGAAAAGAGTTGGCAACACTGGCAGCCGCTTAGCTTAGCCTAGCTTAGCATAAAGACTGGAAACAGCTCTGTCCAAAGGGAACAAAATCTGGCTACCAACACCTCTAAAGCTCATATTTAACGTTATGTAAGCTAATCAACTTGTTGGAAAATGCCACTGTGCTATTCAAAGCTTCAGGAAGTGTACAGGGAGTTTTTAGAGCAACTGAAGATGACGCTATGGGAGTGAAACAAGACAGCAAAGTTGCAGCCTGACAGCTGGACCTCACCTCTTCCTAACATAAAGCGACCGAGCGAACTCTGGCGAATGGAGCGCGAAAAATAGTCCAGATATACTACAAGCAATGTTGATTAGTCAGTTGCTGTCAGCATCGATTTTGACCAGGGAAAATTGGTTGAAGGTGCGCGAACCTTTGCAAAAATAGAGCCAGGGCGACACGTCACTTTGCCTGTTCGCTGACGCACGGAGCAGGTTAGGACATCTTTATTGGGAAAACCAGAAACAATCTGATGTTCGCTCGTTTGCATCGCGTCCAGTCAGGAAGGCCGCACACATGCTGCGTCTTTTGCACGCTCAAATCCATTGTTGTCAATGTAGACACACGGCAGACCCGCCCAAACACGAGATTGACACCGTCGCGACGTGCAAGCGTTCTCAAGTACCTATTTTCCGTGCTAAAATAAAAGTTGTTCAACTTTTGGAATGCTGCAGCGTGCATCGCATGTCATGTGACGAGGAACACCTAATCATCTTTCTTCCATAAATATTAGTCTACAGTAAATATATGGAGGAGCAGGGCTACCCAGAGCTTTATGATCTGTCCCTCGGACTATTTTACTGCTTCACCCCTTCTGACCAACGACGTCACAACAGCCGGTTGAAATATCAGCTGACACATGGAGCAGTAAAGTTACTGTGAGGGATTTACGGCCCTGGAAATCCATTTACCTTTGTTTTGACTGAGTTTAGTTTAGTCACTGAGGCTTCCTGCTAAATTACCGCAACTTCATCTTCATCGTCATTGCAGCACGCAGGTTCTGATTGCTTAGTTACAGCTGGTGCGACAGGAGTGCAACCTCCCAAGCAGCTTGGATAAAAGGATGAAAGTGGCACAGCTGCCGTTTTCCACGCGTTTTTAGACGCGGCATGTGAACGGCCCCTTATGGTATGTGTCCAAAGCCTCCGTCCTTTCCACGCTTCCCATTCATTGTCTATGTAAGCAGCCGTGCAATGCATTCTGGTAGCGTGGCGACGCGAGTCGAGAGACGGGGCGTCACGTTGCACGCTCCTCATTTGCTACTTTATGCAAATCAGGGGCGTCCTGTGCGCCTCGCCGCCTCTCGAAACTCTCTAGAAACTTTTAAACTAAACGTTTTGCAACTGCATGGCTGATTTCTCACATAAAATGTTTTCGGAAACACATTTCGGTGAACTATTTTTGTGATATAAGAGAAGAAAGTTTCCAAACAAGCCGCCATGTTGAGTTCCGGTTTGAAAGCTGGAAGCAGCAGCCAACGAGGGAAAGCATTCGTCCAATCAGGTGCCTTGTGTTTAGTGGCAGCACATCAAGCGTCCAATGCTGGGAAGCAAGACGATCCCTCGCCATAAAAAACGCCCCTGTGGACATGTACCGTCAGCGTGTATCTTCATGTCAGCAGTCAACAGGCATGAGCACAGTGTCAGTCTCTAGCCGGCTACTGATTGTGGCTGAATGCGCTCCACTCTTCTTCTTCAACAGGATCGAATTGAATTGGGATCCTGGGAGTGAATCTAATTTTCTGGTGCAGTGTCTGCACACAGCACACAGCCGACCAGTGACTCTGTCTAAATCAGCTTCTATTCCATGCTCGAGTGGTAAAACATGAAACACACGGCGTCTTTGTTAGAGCATCAAACCTCTCCTCATGGCCCAGATTCAGCTTTTAGCTCAGGAAGTACACATTTTATCTAAAACATTAGAAGTGGACTGCAAGAAGAATTCATTATGTCCCCCAGACACACTTCAGAGATTTCTTTGAAGCTGTTGGCAGCAGATTTTTGTCCAGAATAATTCACTTTGCAGATCAGTATGAATTTAATTCCATTTAATTTTAAACACGCAGAACATCTTTAAAAAACACAGAGTAGATCATCCATCAATAAATACAGAACAAAAGATGGTGGTATATTCTGAGACCCAAGAGGCTGTAGTGGACTTAGCCGTATGGCCTTAAGAGCGAAGCGAGGCTTTTGCGCGCTGTGATTACAGACAAAGTCAATGCAAAGAGGAGAATAGGTGCAAATTTGCGCCGGGCGACGTGAATGGCATTTGAAAAATATAATATACACACATAATATATTTGATATATTTCAGCTCGACCGAGAAATTTGCGTGACGCTGTGTCGTGAAATCCTGTCAGTGTTGAGATTCTCCTCCTGTCGTCACTGACGTTGTTGAATCAGAAATGGAGGAATTAAATCTTGTATCTGTCTGTGGTCACCCAGAGCTACGATAGTACATCATATCTGTACAGAGACCGGACCAAACTCTGTAGAAATGTATGTATAAACCAGACTGTCTATGGTAGAAACAACAACGTCGCTGCCGTATTTATGCCTTGATGACTTTATGTTGAGTGTTGATGAAAACAATTATTTTAGAAGTTGTTTGCTTGTCGTCTTGCAGACAGACCTGACAAAGCATGAATTCAGACTTTTTACAAATCGGCATCATCATGTAGTTATTTCATCATCATTTTGATGCGTTTATTGCAATTAAATCACAGCACAATGTGTTTATTTTGGGTTCATACCGCAGTAGCGACGTGTGGCTTGCTAGATACAGCTCGCTGCCGGGTGATGTTATGAACCCAGACACGACAGCGTTTGGTTTTCTGGTTGATGGAGGAAAGAAAAGTTGTTGGTATCTATGGAGTGGAGCTTCTTCTCCTCTCCGGAGCGTTCAGAGCGAATGAACACAAATGATACTGGCGGTCCAACTCGCGCAAGTAAAGAGAGGCGAAAATTTAATTCCCTCTTGGTGTGAATGCAACATTAAAGCTACCAATGAGCCCAACTGTATTCATGTGTGATGATGTTTGTCCCCATAGTAGCCATTTCATTGTACTGAGACCATTTTTTTAAACTTAACCTCACTGTATAAAGTGACCTGTGGTGACCTCTAGGATAATCACAGCCTCATGAAACTTTACAGCCACAAACTAGAGACCTAGAGCATTCAGAGGATGGATGGCTTTCCTAGCTAGATTGACAATAAGGGGGTTTCTGAGCAGTTTACACAACAGAAGTGCTCGCCATCCAATCGCCGAAAAATGCAATTCTTGCAGAAATCTCCAAATGTTAAACGTTTTTGATCCCAAATCACAGCATGGCTTTTTCTATGATGTTCCTCAAGGTCTTGGTGTCTTAATGTGGTATTTTGGAGGGATTATTGATAATTTTTATCAATTCTTGAGGGGTAAAAAATGGTTTAATTTAGCACCAAATCTGTGTAACAAATGGTCTCAACCCAAAAATTGCTGCAACAATTTATGAGACGTAACAGAGCATGGGGACGACCATCATATACTTCAATCATAATGATCTAAACCCTTATACACCTTCACTATTTATTTTGATTAATTAATTCATGTTTATTTCTGTTTTCTGATTAGAACAATTTGACACAGTGCTGAGTGGCATCTCAAATTAATCTTCAGGTTCCCAGCTTTCAGATGATGTACACCACTTCTATGTGTCATCTACTGCTGACCTGCTATCGCCCCCTAAAGACTCCCTGTACCCCCATAAGAAAGACAAAAATGGGTCTTTTGTGGGTCCCAGAGGGTTAAACCAGCTCGTCTTATCTTCCTCTTCATCCTCCTCTCTTCCAGGAGCCAGCTCGTCATCGAGGTCTGGAGGGCGGAGCTTCACCACAGGGTTATCCGTTTTATCTGCCAATCGGAAGTCCGCCGCGGGCGTACAGCTTCCCTTCCTCCGTGTTCATTGGTCAGAACCGAGAGAAGCAAGCGTCACCAGAGCCCTCATTGGACGGTCAGCTGGCCTGCCGTTGGATGAAGGTGAATATCATTATAAAAAATCAATGCACACTAAGAGGCTTGTGTCACTGTACTGCATGTCATTGTCTCAGTGCTCTGTGCAATGGCAAGACAGTTGAATCTAATCTTCTTTACAAATATATGTTTATTAAATTACAAGTGCAACAGTTGAGCACTCAGCCCTCGTCAATCAATAACTATGCGTCAATCAGATGCACTGCAGAGCTCCTCCTGTTAGAATATAAATCTATATAATAATATATATAATATAGAGAGCTGGGTGAAAAACACTGCAACTAGTACTCTGACCACTAGGTGGTGCTAACAACTAAATATAATTATGACTGTCAGTCACAGAAAAAGAGATAGATGATGAATACCAACGGTTGGTGCTGAAATGATCATTAAAATACTATTTTGATTAATAATTATCTTCATTTAAGCAGAGAGAGTCAAACATTCATGTGTTGTTGCTTTACTCTGTTGTATTAAATATTTTGGGTGTTGTATAAAAATTGGTGACACTTTATAATACCCATCATTAATAAACAGTAAATTAAAATAAAATAATTAAAATGTATTTAACAGTTATTTTCTGTTAAACAATAAAATCATAATTCATAATGTTTACTAATTATTAGTAATGCTATAATTTATGTTATTTTTTATTGTTGCACTCATAACATTTTATATACTATATACAGTAAATATCTCAGTATATATCTCTCTCTATATATTAATATTTGTTAATGATTACTAAATTATTTATAAACCTTTAAGAAATTGTTTGTAAACCATCTATAAATATTATTTCGATGGCTATTATAAAGCTGCAACTGCTGATTATAATACCTTGTTATATGGTTAATAAATACTTTGTAAAGCATCTATAAACATCATTTAGATAGTTAATAGTTTGTCAATAATTAATAATTGGTTTCTGGTCTATTTATCTAAATCTATATCTTTTAAATATGTTTTACAAACAATTTCTTACAAATCATTTGGTAATCACTAACAAATACTTAATATAGTATAGAAAATGTTATAATGTGTACAACAATAAACCGATAATAAATACTTCACTAATGTAATCAGAATGTAATTGTTATCATCTTTTATCAGCTATAATACAATATAGGATTTATAAACTAATTATTTCATATTACACAAACTAATGATAAAATAACATAAATTCTAGCATTACATATAATTAGTAAACATTATTCATTATAATTTCATTGTTTGTTAACAGTAAAATAACAATTTATATTTTATCCATTTATAAATTAAGGATATTATTAAGTGTTACCTAAAGATCTAAAAATGTCACCGTGGCCTTTGGGAACTTGTGATTTTACAGTTTATTCTGACATTTTAAAGAATATTTATTATTACAAAGTGTTTTACAACAAAACAACTCAAGCAGAATGTAATTAGGAAAGTTGAATTAAGTTGCAAATATGATATAAGTAAACAAGAAAAGTTACAGAAGCATTAAACAAGGTCTTAATTTAAAGTATTTTAAGATAAAAAATTAAAAATGGTTTTAATAGATTCAGGATAACAAATAATCCAATCAGGTCAGGATACTTGTGATATGAATGAAACCTAATGTTGATTTTAGTAAAAAAAAACTAATATTACATAAGATTTGATTTAAGAGAAATTGTCCTGAAATGCAGAAAAAGTTCAAACCATTATTGGAGTGGCAACATTCAGGCGGTGGCCTAGGGCGCCACCTTCTGGGGGGAACTGGTTGCCCTCTATAATAATAATTATTATTATTATAATAATATAATATAATATAATATAATTATATAATTACAACACATGGCGTATATTATAATTATAATTATAATAATAATAAAAATTCCAGTGGCCGCTCTTCCTCATTTTCTGCATTGAGGAAACAAATGAACAAATAAATAAAGGAGAATAAAAGTGTAAATTGTAGTGAAACTGACTAAACTCTTTTAAGCCAACAATATCAGGGACCAATCGTTTATTTATATTATAATAAATACAGTTATTTATGAAAATAAAAACCTGAATTTTTGTCTTAAAACCACTGGGATGTCTGAAAGGGCGAGAGCCAAAAGGAAGTCATACAATCTTGATGTGAAGTTACATAAAACATGAATGTTGTGTGGAATAACTGCTGATCTTGGAGCAGTTATTATGCAGCGTTGTTGCTCATGGGTCCAGTCAGTGATTGTAAATCTCCATCCTCCAGTGCCACCTGTTGTTCGACTCGCTGCAGGACTTAGTGGATCACATCAACGACTTCCACGTCAAGCCTGAAAAGGATTCTGGGTACTGCTGCCAGTGGGAGGGCTGTGCTCGAAACGGCAGGGGCTTCAACGCCAGGTGTGTTCACACAGTCCTCACAGAAAAGTCCACACATTTCACTCATCATAAACTTTTTTAATGTAAACGTGAACTCCCTCCGGAGTCTGTATACTGTTTGAACTGAAGTTTATTTGCTGTGCAGTAGTGGTGTTACGGTGAGGAATTTACCCACCGGTTAAAACTTGTGACAACACCGGTGTTACTGATTACACCGGACATTTTACAAGGAAAGACGACGCTCAATATGTGTAGAGCGCTTACTTTGATCTTTGCTGTCGGGCGCTGTGTGTCTGGCTTCTCCGGGAGAGCTTTTGCTGTGAGGCCGCAGGTTTCCACCTGGACTCGCTGCTCCGTGCACACCGGCTGTGACCGCTCCGTCCTCCTCGCGGCAATTACCTCATTAACGTTGGGGTTCCCTTATAGCACTGGGTTTAAATCTGTAATATTGCCAAATTTGCTTTTTGCTTTGACACCAAATCCTCCGCCATCTCTCATCCCGTGTGTGAAATCTGACTCCTGCTACTCTCCGTACGGAGCAGATGCATTCACTATCAGTTTGTAGCGTCTGTCGTCCGACTTTGTATTGATAACATGCCGCTGATACGCCGAAATTAACTAACACCGACTACCGCGACAAGTCCTACTGTACAGCAGCCACATCTTCAGAAACGATACTGAACATTTCAAAGGTATCGTTTGTGTGTATTATGTTAAAAAGAATTTGTTGGATGTTTCATAGGTATAAGATGCTGATTCATATCCGCACACACACCAATGAGAAGCCGCACCATTGTCCCACCTGCAACAAGAGCTTCTCACGTCTGGAGAACCTGAAGATTCACACTCGCTCACACACAGGTGAGGTCACGGTGATATTCTATATTCTTATTATTTAGAACAAATCCCATGGAAAGACCAAAACCAACAATTGGTCCTATAAACAAGTATTGTCCGTGTATTCACAGCCTGATATATCTTCTTCCCTCTGCGCCACAGAGCTCCAGTATTAATGCTAAAAATACATCAGTGAGCTCCACTGGGAGACACTGGGGGACATAGTCGCCAACAAAACACTATTCACTTCTGTTTGAGTAACGTTTGCTAAAAAGCCGTGGTACGCAGCTGTTTGGGAAATTATTGGGCCATTACTATTTCACTTTCATATAGGGCAGTCAATGGATTAAAATATTAATTGCGTACATATTTTATCTGTTCAAAATGTACCTTAAAGGGAGATTTGTCAAGTATTTAATACTCTTATCAACATGGGAGTGGGCAAATATGCTGCTTTAATCAAATGTATGTATATATTTATTATGGCAAATTAATTAACAACACAAATCAATGACAGATATTGTCCAGGAACCCTCACAGGTACTGCATTTAGCATAAACAATATGCTTAAATCATAACATGGCAAACTGCAGCCCAACAGGCAACAACAGCTGTCAGTGTGTCAGTGTGCTGACTTCACTATGACTTGCTCCAAACTGCATGTGATTATCATAAAGTGTGCATGTCTGTAAAGGGGAGACTCGTGGGTACTCGTAGAACCCATTCTCATTCACATATCTGGAGGTCAGAGGTCAAGGGACCCCTTTGAAAATGGCCATGACAGTTTTTCCTCGCCAAAATGTTGCGTACATTTGGAGCGTTATTTAACCTCCTTCACTACAAGCTGGTATGACATGGTTGTACCGATGGATTCATTAGGTTTTCTAGTTTCATATGATGCCAGTATCGTCACTCTAGCTTCAACTGAGCCCGCTACAACCTAAAAATCGCAAGTTGCGTTAAAGCGTTAAAGAAATTAGTGGCAGCAAATGAATTTGCATTGATGCGTTAACTTTGACAGCCCTAATAAAATCAAAGTAGCAGAGGCCGAGCTATTAGGCCTGCTTGATTATGGCACAAATCATAATCCTGATTACTTTGGTAAAATCATGATTGTTTAACAGGATTACTCATTAACTTTGGAAACATAGAAAGAAAATCCATCAATCTGGTGAACTTTGAGAGCAAAATAAAGTCTACGTCTACAACGGTCAATTTACATTCATAGTCTTTTCAAAATAAACTTCCGTCTTCGCAGGAAACTACTTAGTTAGGTTTAGGTTTGGGTTAAAATAACTACAGAAGTGATGTAACGTAAGTACGGACGTTACGTGACAAATAAATCAACGTTGACTTTCACACGGGACATTAACAACGGCCTCCTGGTGTAAAGTCTGGTGTTTTTTGATCCGTCCTCCCTACACGGCGTTTGTCACTCTTTATACTTCCTGGTTCATATTTATCTGGATTACATATGAATTGATTTGGTGGGATGTATATGAATTACAGTGCATTACTTTTCGTAGGTATAGCTAAGAGACACAAATGTTTCCACAGGCTGAGTGGTACTTCTCGGGATAAGTAAACTGATTCTGATGTGTGAAGTCGGTGGACTGTCCCTTTAAATGTAGCCGCTATCACCGTTATCCCTGAACAAACACTTTTATATTTTTGTGTGAATCACTTTGAATAGCCTCGTCATTGATTAATCTTGTACAAATAAACGCGCCTTCCTTTTTTTAGTTGCGACAGAGAGATCCGTTTTTTTAGTAGTGTGACCGTGACATGTTTACTGGGTCACTTCCCCTCTTCACTGCTTATCAGCTGTTATCTGCACTTTTATTATATTTGGCTTTAAGTCCACTGCAGATTTCCCGTCATTGTGTCGCTGACGTTGTTGGGTAGTAGGAATTGTCAGCTCGACAGGTAGCAGACTGCTCTTCAGTCATGCTATCAGCAGGATTCTGGGTGAGTCAGTCTGTTGGTCCACCTCTATGGTCAACACGGTAATATCTCTATTGTACTATTATACTATTGGATGGATTGCATTCAGTTGTTCATGGTGGCCAGAGGACTTTGGTGTTCCCCTAATTTTTGTTTTTTAGCGCCACCATGAGGTTGACATTTCAGTTTTTAACTGAACTACTCAGCAACTGTTTAATAGATTGCCATGAAATTTGATTCAGACAATCAGGGTGTTTTGTTTTTTTTCGTTTGATTAATTGGCACGTCAATGTATTTTTTCGAACTGTTGCTTTTGTCATGTCACACAGAACACTTAATATTACGCGGCAAAAAACATCAACCAATCACTTTGTGCGTAACGGGTTGAGTTGTGCTTATATTTATGAATTATATCTTATATCAATCAATAAATTACTTGATAAATAAATATATATGTCATTAAATGTAGCAAAAATAATATTAAAAATAAATGTAGCCATTAATTTATTGATAAAATGTGACAAATTGATATTTCTGTTTTAATTAACTTCTTTATTTATTTATCTTTGTATTAATTCCCTTATTTATTTACGCTTGTGTTTATTTTTTCCTTTTGATTTATTTATGTATTTATTGTTATTCATTTTAAAATTATTTTATTTATTTTTGCATTTATTTTAATATATTTATTATTTTATTTCTTATTTATTTACTCCTGCACGATTTACTCTTTGCATTTCACCCCTTATTTATTTCCACAAACTTATTTATTTATGTATTCTTTTCTTTACACATTTCTTTTTACATTTCTTAATGTGTTTCTGCCTCATTATGCAAACAAAGAGGCTGTCAGTCAACATGTGTCGTCATGGGTTCAAGAACCTTTCTGAAAATGTTATGTTTAAGTATGCAAATTAGGTATTATCTTATTGAAATTGTGCTAATTTGCATTCATTTCCATAACAGAAATGTGAACACTGGATAAAGCCAGGTTCAAAGTTCTACACCGCGTGACTAAACCAGCAATGTTGTCTGTTATCATCTCTGTGTTTCCACAAGAAGCTCGAGCCATGAGGCATGTCTTCTCTCCCACGAGATTAAATCTGGTTTCTCCGTTAAACAGCAAAGATAAATCAAACGTGTTGCCACAAGAGGTGACAGGAAACAAACTGAATACTGAGACTGGAATAAACTTGTATCATCACCTGTCTTTACAAGTCCTTTAGTCTCATATTCAGCCTTCGTATTGTACTTAAGATATAAACGTATTCTGCCAGAGGGACGAGAGACAGTCAGTCGTGTTTCAGTATCTCAAAACAAGACAAGGTTAGACGGATCACAGGTGGAATGATCAGCCAGCGGATTCATCAGGTTTCAGTACAAAGTTTTCGTTTTTTGTTTCAACACATTAACAAGGTGCCCTTTTGATTAATTTGATTCGAATAATCTTAATATACAGATCACTTGAAACACGCCCAGGATGAGAGCTCAGTGCAGCAATAACACTATAAATGTCCCTTTAAATTACAAATTAAACATTATCAAAAATAAAATTCCTGCCAAAGTAAAAGATTGTTAAAACAATAGGCTTGAACCCGGAAATCTGCTACTTTCAACACATTGTCACCACGTCTCTGAAATGATGTTCTACAGACCGTAGAGATGGCCGGTGGAAATTGTTGTGGAACTTTTGCGCCAGCTGGCGTTGTGTGATGTACCGCTGGTTTCATGCTGTTGATTTTAAAAAGGTGAAAATAAAAACATGATGTGAAACACGCCACTGACCAGAATGTCATCAGTAGCGTACCAAACATAGCGTGACAACGTAGAGCAACAACGGTGTGTATTTAAACACCTATAAAACAGTACAGCCACGCTAACAGGACTCGAGGTCCTGTTACACACCATACCATACAAGGATGACCTACTAGTCTTGAAGGAATACAAAGCTCCTGATTATTTTCCCCACCCATGTTTGTAGTTTGACACACAGCTTGTGCAAATACACATTTCTGACAGTGGACTAACTTAAAGATAATACAAGGAGGGAGTATGGTGAAATGTTGACTGGTCTCGTATGTCACAGTGATGTGTTTGCTTTGTTGTTAACAATGAGTTGGGTTTTAAAACCTTCTTCCGTTACCTGTTCTCTGTGAAGGTGAAGCTGTCATGACACACGTAATGGAAAAATCCCACCTTGTCCTATGTTGCATCATGGGAAGTGAAAGATTTCAGCAGTTTTGGAGGCTGATCCATAATATGCACTAAAAACTGATTTTGACCATTTAAAAGATAAATATATTTCTCCCTCTTTTATATTTCTCTTTTTATGCCTTGCACTTTATGGAAGTGTGATACCAAATTGCTGATGTCCAACTTTAAAGTCCTTGTAAAGCAACGACACAGGATAAATCTTCAAGAATCAGGACTCAATGTTAAAAGTTTAATTAAAAGTTACAGGTTAGCAAGATCTCTTTGTCCCGATCAAAAGAAGACGAATAAAAAATGGTCAACAATTTCCAACTGGAGCTATTGCCCACAATGTCAATAGAATTTACTTAAAGGAACAGTGTGTAGCATTTAGGGGGATCTATTGGCAGAAATGGAACATAATATTAATAAATATGTTTAAGTTTGAAGCGTTATTTAACCTCCTTCTCAACAAGCTAGTGTGACAAGGTTGGTACCAATGGATTCATTAGGTTTTCTAGTTTCATATATCTTCACTCTACCTTTAAAATCCAATCCTCCAAAAGACTGGCGGCCCCTAAGAGGTTAACTAAGTTGTGTTAATGCGTTAAAGGGACTGTTTTTAACTTTGTAAGCGTATAAATGTAGCGGGTCGGCACACATGCGCGCTGTGTCAGTGAATGCAAGCAGGCAGCGGAGGAGAGGCTCCGGTTGCCGGTGTCTCCCTGCGGGCGCAGGAGGGTGAGGCAGGAAAAGCCAACACTAGGATCAGATCTAAATCATGTTCATGGAGAGACCTTGGTCTGGTCAGCTAACATTACTGCCAAGCAGCTGAAATATAGAGTGATATTGTGCTTTTAGCTGACGTGTGTCGCCTCACTGTTTTGAGCGATGCTTGTTCAGGTCTATTTAGAGCGAGCAGGCGCGAGCCCGACGCTGACTTTCGTTGATTTCACGGCCACAGGTGTCGCTGTTAAGAAGCAATTCTGAAAGTTACAAATAGTCCCTTTAAAGAAATGAAAACAAAGTTTAAATTAATTTGCATTAACTTTGACAGCCCTAATAATTTCAAAATGTTTTATAACAACATATAACTTAATATTACTTTACACCTGCATTTATATATTTTAAGGGCTGTCTCGAAAACCATTTTTTGGGCTTCGAAGCTTCGGTGAGAAATATTCATAAGGTATTCGAAGCTTGGCAGAGCAATGACGTGTTCTTCTGTCTGTCAGAGCCTGGGACAGTGCTGCTGCCGCACTACTGAACAAACACACAACAAACAGAGAGAATAACCGAGAATAGCTATTTATTATTTTTATTAATTTCTTATTTCATGGGCTATTTTGGGAATTATACATTATTATTACATACAAAAAAAGCATTCGGGTCAGCCCTAATATATTTGTACTGTATTTTTTAAAGATAGTTTTTGGGTTATTTTCAAGCCTTTATTGCTAGGATAGTGGACAGATTAGAAAGGGGGAGAGAGAGAGAGAGGGACGACTTGCGGAAATGGCCGCAGGTTGGATTCGAACACAGGCCACCGCGGTTAGGACTCAGCCTTGTTATATGGGCACCCACTCTACCAACTGAGCTATTGGGTCACCCTTATTTGTGCTGTATTTGTACTGTAATAAAGTGATTTATTCATTCTCCCTCCCTCTATCTTGTTTCTTTTGTCCTCCTCTAGGAGAGAAACCCTACATCTGTCCTTATGAAGGCTGCAGCAAACGTTACTCCAACTCCAGCGACCGCTTCAAACACACCCGCACCCACTACGTTGACAAGCCTTACTACTGCAAGATGGCAGGCTGCCTGAAGCGCTACACAGATCCCAGCTCGCTACGCAAACACATCAAGGCCCACGGGCACTTTGTCGCCCAGGAGCAAGGCACTGCGAGCAGGCTGGGCGCGGGGCTAGGCCTCCCCGGGCACCGGAGCGCTGTTGAACTGCCCGCTGTAGGCGGGGCCCACATCATCATCCCCGGGGCTGCTGCAGCTCTTCTCGGGGGCCTGGGGGCCTCTTTGCCTCTCTCTGCTTTCTGCCACGCCAGAGCCCTGGGCCACCATGGGGCGCCGTTCTTCTCCGTGAGCGGAGGAAGCGGCGTTGGGCCCCTCGGCCTCTCGGACTCTCCTCTGTTACACTTTGGACTCTCAGCTGCTTCGATGTTGGGGCTGGGAGCTCTGGGAGGTCTGGGACGGATGGTGGGGAAGCAGACGGAAGGCGAAGAGGAAGAGGAGGAGGGAGAGGAGGTGGAGGTGCTGAATCTCTCTGCAGGGGTGGGGCACAGACGGAGCGACCCTTTGTCCTGGGTGGTTGTTCCCCCGAGAGCACTCCTGCTCAAACCAGCTGTCGTCAGCTAGAAGGTGCCCTCAGCCACGCAAAGAACCAGGGAGAGTGTGTTTGTGTTGCTGTTTGAATGCATGTATGACTGTGTGTGTGTTCACAGGTATGTGTGTGTGTGTGGGTCTGTGTGTGTGGGATCAAAGGTCGACGTCACCTGCAGAGCCAAAAAAATCACTTCAGTCATTCCAGCCCAGAAACACGTGACGACAGACTGAAAGACTGAGAAGTCTTCGTGTCGAGTGTACAAAGCCTAAACCTAAACTTAAAGTGTTGGGTTGCAAAGGTCTTACACATTAAAGGGTCAGTTCACCCAAATGACAAAAATAAAATAACACAGCACCCCTAGTGGTATCTGGCCACGCAGATCCATTTTCATCTGCTGACATTTTCAGATATTTTTCTTAGATTTCTGGTGAAAACAGCATCGAAAGAACATTAAAAAAGTACGTTATTTTGGATAACCCACAGCATCACTGTGAACACTTCCTGTATTTGAACTTCAATGAGACTTTCTAATGTCATTTCTAGCCACGCTGAGGAGCAATAGACAACACATTCTCAATCCCAACTCGTCAATACCACCGCTTGGTCAGTGTCCCTCGGCATCGGAGACCAACGCACGGGGTACCTCTGTTGCGTTACTTTTGGACGGACCAGGGACAGCGTGTCAATATACGCTCGTTACATGCATAGTGTCCTTTCAAAATAAACTTCAGTTTTCACAAGAAGTTAGGTTTAGGCAACACAACCACTTAGTTAGTTTTAGGAAACGGTTGTGATTGACGTTAACTTCACTGACTAACGACTGACGTGACAAAATAAGTCAATGTTACTTTTAGTTTCACACGAGACACAAACAGCGGTCTGCTGGTTGAAAATCTTGTGTTTTTTTTTATTAGGGCTGTCAATCAATTAAAATACTTAATTATGATTAATCGCAAATGAATTGCACATTTTTTATCTGTTCAAAATGTACCTTAAAAGGGAGATTTGACAATGCAAAGCTCCTGATTTCTTTCCACACCCATGTTTGTAGTTTGACACACAGCTTGTGCAAATACACATACATCGGTTCAAAATGTACCTTAAAGGGAGATTTGCCAAGTATTTAATACTTTTATCAACATGGGAGTGGGCAAATATGCTGCTTTATGTATATGTATGTATATATTTATTATTGGAAATCAATTAACAACACAAAACAATGACAGATATTGTCCAGAAACCCTCACAGGTACTGCATTTAGCATAACGAATATATACTTGAATCATAACATGTCAAACTGCAGCCCAACAGGCAACAACAGCGTGTCAGTGTGCTGACTTGACTATGACTTGCCCCCAAACTGCATGTGATATAAAGTGGGCATGTCTGTAAAGGGGAGACTCGTGGGTACTCGTAGAACCCATTTTCATTCACATATCTTGCGGTCAGAGGTCAAGGGACCCCTTTGAAAATGGCCATGCTAGTATGACATGGTTGGTACCAATGGATTCTTTAGGTTTTCTAGTTTCATATGACACCAGTATCTTCACTCTAACTTTAAAATTGAGTTCACTACAACCTAAAAATCACAAGTTGTGTTAATGCATTAAAGAAATTAGTGGCGTTAAAACAAATTTGCGTCAACACGTTAGCATCACGTTAGCTTTGACAGCCCTAGTAAAAAAAAAAACAACATCATGGTTTGACTTAAAATATTTATGTGAGCGTTGACTCTCAGTTTCACACGGGACATGAACAGCAGTCTCCTGGGAGACAGTCCTGTTTGTTTGACCATCCACCGCTTGTTATACTCGTTATTATTCAACGGAACTTTCATTAACGGTCGCTCAATATACTACGCCACCTACTCTGCGTGTTGCTCTTTGTACCAGTCAATCCGCGGACTATTTGTGAAACGTTAAAGATTAGTTCGCGACAAAATACATTTCCCTGATTAAGGATGCAGTTTCGTCGTATGGGAACGTAATCTTTAGGAGACAGGGCTGGATTTAGGTGAACTGACCCTTTAGACTTCATGGTCAAAAAAACATTTTACAGCAGACAATCAGCTGCATTAGATTCATTACTCCATGTGATGAGAATAGCAGATGCACTAACCATTTTGTAGTTCTTATGTTTGACGACCTCCATTGACTGCTGCCAGTTTTCAGTTACCGCAGTTTCACAAGCGTGTTGGAGAAAAAACCTGAAGGTCTCTCTCTAGAGCCAGTGTTTGGTTTGTCTGTTCTGGGCTACTGTAGAAACATGGTGGACTCCGTGAAGAGGACCTGCTCCCCATGTAGATATGAAGGGCTCATTCTAAGCTAACAGAAACACAACGATTATTAGTTTCACCAGATTTTACACTAATGAAAACATAGTTATGATTATTATATTCCATTTCTGCTCATAGATCCTCCTAATTGCTGCACACTGCTCCTTTAAGGGGTTACATTTTCAAAATAAGATATCAATCATTTGAAAGATTTGATGCCGACTCCCATTACATGACGGGTTACATTAAAAACTCATTTTTGTGGTTATTTTAATTGAAATGTTTACAGAATATGGATGTGTTTGAGAAGGCGTGTTTTTGTAAGAGATTTTAAATGTTGGTCTGGTTCCAAAATTAATTTAAGGTGATTTGTGATCGTTAGCTGTCATGTATGACATGACTCCGCGGAGAGGACCCCGTACCAAACACAATAATGATCCCCCAGGGAGGAAAGGGTGAACCTTCTGAGACCCAGCGCCTCAGACGCAGTGATCTCAGCGATCTACTCGTCATAAAGTGATCTCAGTGTGGCTGACAATGACATTTAATACACCAGGATGTGGGACGAAGAATTATAATCCACACAATGCTATCTGTTCGACCATGTGACTTTTCAAGTCGCAAGAAGAAAGAAACAAACTGTGTTGACGCAATTGAATGTAGGTTTGAGGTTAACTCCTTGACTTACAGTTTATTTGAGGACATTACTCTACTAATCATTCCAAGACAACGATCTAAACCGGATCAGCCAACTGAGGAAACATTCAACAAGCTAGACAAAGGTGTGTATCAGGCAATAATGAGTACACATTGGCTTTACAGAAAAGAAACCATTTAAAGAGCTGTCTCGAGTATTTTCGAAGGGGAAATGTTTGACAACGGCCACCTGTGGCCAGTATCTCTGTTGATTTATCTTGTATTCTTGTTTGCACATTGATTGATCCTAATCAGTATTTCAAAGGTGTCCAAGTGCCTTGTGTTTCATCCCAAATATATCACACAATATATGAAACATATTTACACAAAGTGTATAAATGTACTTTTCATTACATTTTAATAACTTGACAACAGATGTGATTTATACATCGGGGCCACTGCAACACTTTCAGAGGACGTCACCAGTGTTGATGACTACGACAACGACTCAATGTCAATAAACACAAATTAAAAAAAAAAAAAAAACACGTTTCTCTCTGTGATGTGTCTATGTGTGTGTAAATCTGCCTTACAGGTTATTTCTAATTTAATCAAATATGCCTGCAGAGCTGTGGAAAAATGTACTCACAGATATGAACCGTAGACTATAAAAAGTGGACGTAGTCACCGTGACGTCATCCATTGGTTTGTGGATTGCCGTTTTGAGGCCTCGAGTTCGGCATTTTAACCATCGCATTTTAACCACCATGGCAGATGAGACTCGAAAAAGAGATTTGCATCTGTTCTTAATGATAAGAGTTTCTATAATTAAGCAAATAACAAGGAATTGGTTTAAGGTTGATGACTTAATGGAAAGATCTGGTAAAGGAAATATACGCAATGGAAAAAATAACAATGAGAATCAGGAATCAAGTCCATGTTTTTAAGGAAAGATGGAAAAAATGGGAGAAGTACAGAACAAAGGGTGTACAGTAATAAGACACACAGTGCTGAGCTGCATCTCAAATTAATCTTCACGTTCCCAGCTTTCAGATGATGTACACGACTTCCGTGTGACATCTACTGTTGACCTGCTATCTCCCCCTAAAGACCTCCTGTACCCCCCTTAAAAAAAGACCAAAACGGGTCCATTGTGAGTCTCAGGGGGTTACTGAGATGAGTGTTTTCATGTTAATAGAGACAAGATGTCAGATTGAGTCAGATCAGCTGGTTAAACATAATAACAGAGAGCAGTTTAAACTTTTACAAGGCAACTTTCTGTTTCAGTAGCAAAGATCAAGATAGCTATACCTATGAACCATAAAACACAATAAGCGTGATGCCAGCAGCTCTGTGAGGCTGTACTTTTACATGAATGCTAACATCAGTATGATGAATGAAGGAAGTGTTTATTATTGAGTCATATAAATATGCCCAACTCACATGTCCTTACAAAGCACCAGAAATTCAGAGGAACCAATGAAACAACTAAAGGGTTCGTCATAATCAAATCAGCATGGTGAAGAGCAGAGTTCATGAATCTCTCAGGAACATTTACTGTGTAGGACTGTGGCGGTACTGATTTCCCCAGACTGTAGTTGATCAGTCAGAAGACTGACAAACAGTTCCCATCCACATAATAATATAAAATAAAATGCCTCCTTAATAATAATAATGATAATAATTAACAAATGCCTCTACAATAACAAACAATTAAGGAAACTGAAATATTGGTTTTATTTTTCCTTTTACCCTCCTTTAAAGGGACTATTTGTAACTTTCAGAATTGCTTCTTAACAGCGACACCTGTGGCCGTGAAATCAACGAAAGTCAGCGTCGAGCTCGCGCAAATATTCAGTTTACTGTTTTGTGGGACAGAGAAAAGCAGCAAATTCTCACATTTCAGAGTCATTTTTGCTTGAAAAATGACATAAACGATGAACTGATTACCAAAGTAGTTACTAATTCATTTTTACGAAATGGTTAATCTCTGACATGCTGAAAATCAAACATTTTTTCTGTATTAATTTAGAGATTTTCCAAAGTACAAATCCCTACAAGTGTATGATTCAACTTTTTCCCATGTTCCAGTGTTAAAAATCGTAACACATATCGAATCGACACCCAAGTATTGTGATAGTATTTAATCAAGAGATAGGTGTATCGTCTATTGTAAAAATGTCTTTTTCAGTGTTCGGTTGTACTTAGCTCCACCCTCTCGCGTCACTTCTGGTTGCAAAAAACTAAGATATCGATGGCCAGAAACCAAGATGGTGACGGCCAAAATGCCGAACTCCAGGCTTCAAAACCGTAGTCCACAAACCAATGGGTGATGTCAAGGCGACTACATCCACTTTCTATATACAGTCTATGAGTAGAATTCATTCACAAAGACACTCCTTATACTCCAGAAGTTGCCTAAGAAGCATCATTAAGACTTCTTCAGTATCAAAGTAATCCAGTGATAGTTGACTGTACATACTTGAGTGCATTGCAAACAGGAGCTGCTAATGGCTAATTCAGCATCATTTTAATGGTGACAATTTGACAAAATGTAAACAAAAACGGTTGTAGCCCACAGCTAAGTCACTGATTTATAATAATAGATTAGACTTATATAGCGCTTTTCAGAAATCTCAAAGACGCTTAACACATCAAAGGGAAATACAGTGTGAGACAAACGAACGACAAAGACAGGCAACATACACAGGCACACTCTCATACATACACACGGACAAATGGGTGGGGGGAGAGGGGGGCTACAAGTAAGCAGAGGAGAAAAGATGGGTTTTGAGGCGGGACTGGAATATGGTGAGGGAATCGGAGTCTCTGATGAGTTGTGGGAGTGAGTTCCAGAGCTTGGGAGCTGCCCTGGAGAATGCTCTGTCTCCAAAACTGCTGAGGTTGGACTTGGGGTTGGAGAGTAGACCAGCTGAGGTGGATCTGAGGAGCCGTTGAGGTTGGTAGGGGGAGAGGAGGTCAGAGAGTTAGGGGGGGGCAAGTTGGTGGAGGGCTTTGTAGGTGAGGGTCAGGATTTTGTAAGTGATCTGGTGGGAGACGGGGAGCCAGTGAAGGTCTTTCAGGATTGGGGTGATATGATGCCATGATTTGGTGTGGGTGAGGAGTCGAGCCGCTGCATTCTGAACCAGTTGGAGTTTATTGATGGATGTGTTGCTGATGCCATAGAGGAAGGAGTTGCAATAGTCAAGGCGGGAGGAGATGAAGGCGTGGATGAGTTTCTCTGCAGCAGGAGGTGTGAGGGAGGGACGGAGCTTTGCTATGTTGCGTAGGTGGAAGAAGGATATTTTGACCAGTTAGCGGATGTGGGGCTCGAGGGAGAGGGTGGAGTCAAAGATCACGCCAAGGTTGCGTGCCTGGGGGGATGGGGAAACAGATGTGCTGTCGATGTTGAGTGTGAGGTTGTTGGTTTTGGTGAGGGTGGATTTGGAGCTGATGAGGAGGAGTTCTGTTTTGTCGCTGTTGAGTTTTAGAAAGTTATAGATCCTGTTTCCCCAATAAGTTCCCACCAGTTTTAACTTTGTCTTTCTTATCTTTTTAGACAGTTCCTGCTCCTGCTCTGTCTGGTGCTCTTTGTCTTTTGTTACACTCAGTCCGGACACTCGCTGGAATGGTGGGACGGCTTTCCACTCCATGAGCACTACCATAGGATGTTCAGTCTATCTTCTCCTAAACGTGTCCATCCCAAACCAAAAGCAATTACACAAAATGAAATCTATGAAACCACAGAACTCCCTACTGTGCCTCCTACTCCTAATGTGCCTCCTACCGTGCTTCCTACTCCCACGGTGCCTCCTACTCCTAATGTGCCTCCTACTGTGCCTCCTACTCCCACGGTGCCTCCTTCTCCTACTGTGCCTCCTGCAGGCGCTCAGCTCCATCACGCCCACCCATACAACTACCACTTTATTATGGATAACAAAGAGGTGTGCAAAACCAAGCCCCCTTTCCTGATCCTGATGGTTCCAGTTGCACCAGGAAACGTGGCAGCTCGGAACGCCATTCGGCAGACGTGGGGCAACGTCAGCCTGGTCCAGGGCGATGAGGTGCTCACTCTGTTCATGCTGGGCCTCTCTGGAGGAGCTGGTGTGGAGCAGCAGCAGGAGAAGCTCAAACAGGAGAATCTCCAGCACCACGACTTGATCCAGAGTGACTTCATGGACACTTACCTCAATCTGACCACCAAAACCATGGTGATCATGGACTGGCTGGCCACACGCTGCCCTACAGCAGCGTACGCCATGAAGGTTGACTCGGATATGTTCCTGAACATTGACAATTTGGTGATCATGCTACAGAAGCCAGGCATCCCCAAGGAGAACTACCTGACTGGGATGCTTATGTGGAACAGGCCGGTCGTCCGTACAAAGACCTCCAAGTGGTACGTCTCTGAGGAGTTGTACCCAGATCCCCAATACCCGACCTACACCCTCGGCATGGGATATGTCTTCTCCAACGATCTACCAGAGAAATTTGTGGAGGTCTCAAAGTCAATCAAACCCTTTAACATAGAGGATGCTTATATTGGGATGTGCATGAAAAAGCTAGGACTTGCACCCACATCGCCGCCAAATCCCTACCAGTTCAAGGCCTATAACAGAAGATATGATCGCTGTGAATACTCCAAGATCATCACCTACATTCTCGGGACTTCACAAGAGTTGGTGAAATACTGGACAGACTTGAAGAAGCCTGGACCACCTTGTTAGGACAGTGACCACTACAGATGCACTGAGAAATCACTTGGGTGGAAGGGAATTGGAAGGTTAACTTATTTATAGATTTCTACTGTACCGGTCTGTGATTCTCACGCCATCCCCAGTTCAGAAATGAGTATTGGGATCACCAATGTAGAAAAGTTACAGAGGTTTCTAAACAACTGCTTTACAGAGATGGTCAAGAGAAACCCTTTTTTTGTACTTGTGTGTATTTAAAACTGCTTTGTTGGGTTGCAAACAAAATAATATATGAAGGGAATGTTTATCTGTATTGATAGTAGAAATGTGAAT
>CAKAOH010040382.1:0-20760 GCA_916701665.1 Sebastiscus tertius
TGTCCGACATTTTTCAGATCTTTTTTTTCAGACTTTTTTTCAAATCTGTTTTTCAGACTTTTTTTTCAAATCTGTTTTCAGATCTTTTTTTTCAGACTTTTATTTTCAGACATTTTTCAGATTTTTTTTCAGACTTTTATTTTCAGACATTTTTCAGACTTTTTTTTCAGACTTTTTTTCAGACTTTTTCAGACTTTTTTTGTCTGAAATTTTTTGTCCGAAATTTTTTGTCCGAAATTTTTTGTCCGAAATTTTTCAAATCTTTTTTTTCAGACCTTTTTTGGTCGACAATTTCCAGACTTTTTTTTCCAGACTTTTTTTTCAGACTTTTTTCAGACTTTTTTTTCGGACATTTTTCAGATCTTTTTTTCATAATTTTTTTGTCCGACATTTTTCAGATCTTTTTTTTCAGACTTTTTTTCAAATCTGTTTTTCAGACTTTTTTTTCAGACTTTTTTTTCAGACTTTTATTTTCCGACATTTTTCAGATTTTTTTTTCAGACTTTTATTTTCAGACATTTTTCAGACTTTTTTTTTCAGACTTTTTTTTCCGATTTTTTTTTCAGACTTTTTCAGACTTTTTTTGTCCGAAATTTTTGGTCCAAAATTTTTGGTCCGAAATTTTTGGTCCAAAATTTTTTGTCCAAAATTTTTCAAATCTTTTTTTTCAGACTTTTTTTGTTCGACATTTTTCAGACTTTTTTTTCAGACTTTTTTTTCAGACTTTTTTCAGACTTTTTTTTTCATAATTTTTTTGTCCGACATTTTTCAGATCTTTTTTTTCAGACTTTTTTTCAAATCTGTTTTTCAGACTTTTTTTTCAGACTTTTATTTTCAGACTTTTATTTTTCAGATTTTTTTTTCAGACTTTTATTTTCAGACATTTTTCAGACTTTTTTTTTCAGATTTTTTTTTCAGATTTTTTTTTCAGACTTTTTCAGACTTTTTTTGTCCGAAATTTTTGGTCCAAAATTTTTGGTCCGAAATTTTTGGTCCGAAATTTTTGGTCCAAAATTTTTTGTCCAAAATTTTTCAAATCTTTTTTTTCAGACTTTTTTTGTTCGACATTTTTCAGACTTTTTTTTCAGACTTTTTTTTCAGACTTTTTTCAGACTTTTTTTTTCATAATTTTTTTGTCCGACATTTTTCAGATCTTTTTTTTCAGACTTTTTTTCAAATCTGTTTTTCAGACTTTTTTTTCAGACTTTTATTTTCAGACTTTTATTTTTCAGATTTTTTTTTCAGACTTTTATTTTCAGACATTTTTCAGACTTTTTTTTTCAGATTTTTTTTTCAGATTTTTTTTTCAGACTTTTTCAGACTTTTTTTGTCCGAAATTTTTGGTCCAAAATTTTTGGTCCGAAATTTTTGGTCCGAAATTTTTGGTCCAAAATTTTTTGTCCAAAATTTTTCAAATCTTTTTTTTCAGACTTTTTTTGTTCGACATTTTTCAGACTTTTTTTTCAGACTTTTTTTTCAGACTTTTTTCAGACTTTTTTTTTCATAATTTTTTTGTCCGACATTTTTCAGATCTTTTTTTTCAGACTTTTTTTCAAATCTGTTTTTCAGACTTTTTTTTCAGACTTTTATTTTCAGACTTTTATTTTTCAGATTTTTTTTTCAGACTTTTATTTTCAGACATTTTTCAGACTTTTTTTTTCAGATTTTTTTTTCAGATTTTTTTTTCAGACTTTTTCAGACTTTTTTTGTCCGAAATTTTTGGTCCAAAATTTTTGGTCCGAAATTTTTGGTCCGAAATTTTTGGTCCAAAATTTTTTGTCCAAAATTTTTCAAATCTTTTTTTTCAGACTTTTTTTGTTCGACATTTTTCAGACTTTTTTTTCAGACTTTTTTCAGACTTTTTTTTTGGACATTTTTCAGATCTTTTTTTTCAGACTTTTTTTGTCTGACATTTTTCAGATCTTTTTTTTCAGACTTTTTTTCAAATCTGTTTTTCAGACTTTTTTTTCAGACATTTTTCAGACTTTTTTTTCAGACATTTTTCAGATCTTTTTTTTTCAGACTTTTATTTTCAGACATTTTTCAGATTTTTTTTTCATACTTTTATTTTCAGACATTTTTCAGACTTTTGTCCGAAATTTTTTGTCCGAAATTTTTTTCACCGAAATTTTTTTGTTCGAAATTTTTTTCACTGAAATTTTTTGTCCAAAATTTTTTTTCACCGAAATTTTTTGTCCGAAATTTTTCAAATCTTTTTTTTCAGACTTTTTTTGTCCGAAATTTTTCATATCTTTTTTTTCAGACTTTTTTTTTTGGACATTTTTCAGATCTTCTCTTTCAGACTTTTTTTTCGGACATTTTTCAGATCTTCTCTTTCAGACTTTTTATTCAGACATTTTTCAGATCTGTTCTTCAGATTTTTTTTCAGACATTTTTCAGATCTTTTTTTCAGATTTTTTTCAGACCTTTTTTTTCAGACATTTTCAGATCCCTTTTTTTAACTTTTTTTTCAGACATTTTTCAGATCTTTTTTTTCAGACTTTTTTTTCAGACATTTTTGTCAGACTTTTTTCAGATCTTTTTTTTCAGATTTATTTTTCAGACTTTTTTCAGATCTATTTTTCAGATCTTTTTTTTCAGACTTTTTTTGTCCGACATTTTTCAGATCTTTTTTTTCAGACTTTTTTCAGATCTATTTTTCAGACCATAAATTGTTTTTTATTTGTTTGTTTGTTTTATTGACACAACAAACATTAATTACTTCTTTATTGTTTTCTTCCATTTACATGCATGTTCTTTTTAAATATCTACATATTGTAATTTGCTTAATGAATTGTATATATGTATATATATGTTTTTGTTTTTATATTGTTCTTTTTTAATTTTTTTTATTTATTATTGATTTGACGCTTTGGGAATATTGTTCAGTCATGATCAATAAAGCAAATTGAATTTAATTGAATTGAATTGATAGATGGATAGATAGATAGAGACTAGGTCAGTCAGCAATGTACAGTGTAGAGCAACGGTAGCGACACGGACCGAATTTAATGGCGCACAGTAGGAGGGACTTACCGAAGATTGACATGTGCTTGAACCAATGAAATTGTAGAATTGTTGCTGCTGAGAAAAACGCCGACCAATCAGAATCAAGAGAAGGAGCAACAGACTCATCGTGGTAAATGCAAACAGTAGCAGAAGTTCACAGCTGAAGCATGTTAAGTAATGTAGCTAAGCTTTCACAGAAAACTCTAACTTACAGTTGATGAATTGTCTTCATTTGTCAGCTAACATTACGTTTAAAGCTTACTCCGACATTAGCTTACATTAGAATAAGGTAAACGTGATGATTTAGTCAAGAATAGAGCATGTTTTGATCAATGTCAGTCTCTTAAGATCAGCCCCATCAGAAACAGGTGTTAGTGTCTTATAATGATGCTGCCATGCATTCATCATGGGATACGGAGAGCTGCTGTTCACACACTTAGGACAAGGTTTGTTAACAAATTCACTAATTCATCCTGTAAATGTGTTTTCCTTAAATCTTGCTATTTAAATTGCTTAAAAACTCATTCACATCCAACCCCCCAGCATTAATACAGACACAGTTTTTAAAGCTAGTCACATGTCAAAGACAATTTTTGGAACAGTAATGTAAACAGCACTTTACTATGGACATAAATGCACTTTTCTCTGCTGCTAAACACGACTGCAAATTGGGTGAAATTATTACTTATTTTATTTTTTTATTTTTAGGTATTGTTAATTTTAATACTTATTTATTCTATCCTTTTAAATGGGAGAAACAATATTTCGTTTCCTTCTGTGTATGCAAATACTCAGTGAAATGACAATAAAGTGAATATTGAAATCTTGAAAAAATGATTTAATGATGATTTGATGATTTTTGTTACAGTATGTGTTGTGGAGCCCTCAAAAGACAAAACAAGCAATGATTCAAAAATGGAGCTGAATACTTCAATAAATACTGCAAAAAATACAAAGCTTTATACTTTCAAACAAGCATTGTATATTTTTCCTTTTACCACTTTTTTAAATACACCAAAACCTAATTTATGTTACTCCTCTATTCATATTTTACTAGCTCATTTTACTTTTCAACTCCTTAACTTTTCATATTTGTTTGGCCTTGGCACACATTTAATCATTTATCTCTTCTCTATTTTCCCCATGCAATATATATAAAGTTTTTCTTTTTACACTCCATTTTGATTTATTTAATTTAACAGTTAGATTTTTGAACTTTTATTACCTTTTTTTCAGTTTTGGGACTCTGAAATATACAGTTTTGTTTCTATATAATAGAATATATAGCATGTGTAGACAAAAAACAGCATATTAGACTTCATTAGTTAGTCCACTATAGTCAGAAGTTACATGTGTCTGTCTTATCATTTACTTATCTCCAGCAGAGGGACTCCACCTTGCAGATTCTGGTCCACCTGTGATGGAGTTCCAGTTGCACTGGCTGATGCTGAGACCATCTTTGCATTATCATCAGGCCATGGCAGGTGTGGAGTGGCTGTGATACGAGCCAGTGGTCCAGGATCAGCTACAGCTCTGAGGTGTATGGCAGGGCTCACACGCAGCCTGCCCCCTCCACGCACCGCCCTCTTACGCAGCATCGCAGACCCCCAAACCAAAGAAGTGCTGGACCGCGGACTTGTTCTCTGGTTTCCAGGTCTGTTCCCTTTGACCACACACACAAACACATTTCATTTCTTTTTCACATTTCTGTGATTTGCAATGTGGTTGTGGTATTTTTTTCCACACCGCCTGCTTCCCTTCTCTTCTGCAATACAGAGGGCAAAAAAAATCATTTTGCCTCATATTATAATTTGTCTTGCATCAGATATTTATGTGTTAAGGGAAAATATGAATGTTAAAAAAAGTGTCTGCAAGTTGATTTATATGCCACTCTTATTGTAACAGTAATATAAAGCATGCTTGATTAGTAGTAAAAGGGGCTAACACATGCAAAAACTGCCGTGAGAGGGAGAATGAATGGTACTTTAAGTGCAAAATACAAACCTAACAGCACTGCATGGGCACCTGGTCCAGTAAAATCTCTGAGGTATTCTGTCTGTCTTTGTCATAAATTTTGTATCTTTTGGTGTAAAGTCGGTTGCTAAATATTAATGTGAGGTCCCATCTCTCATGTTAAAAATATTTTAAAGGTATACTATGCAGGATTTTCCTAAAGAAGAATAGATTAATTCAAAAATAATCCCTCTCAGTCCTCACTAGAAATGTGTGGTGGTGTCTGTATTTGCAGAGGCCCAGCCCTCTGCCTATATTTTCACTTTTCTATTCATTTTGCTGTTGCAATGGCAATTTTCAAGTTGCCATTATACACAGGTAGGTAGGAATCGTTTTACGCAGACCCAATACAGCTGATTTTCCAGTCGTTATTTGCAGTTTAGTTCGTTGTTAATTGAAGTAGTTTGAACAGAGATGAATGTACCTTTTTTATTATTATTATTATGTAAGTTGTACGGTGTTGCTCTGTTCCTCTGATCTGGTCTGATGAGAACTGTATGCACTCCCTCTACCTGTGCCCTCCCTGTCCTGTCACCTATGCCCCTACATATACAACCCATTGCATCTAATGACTGCCACCAAGTGTCCAAAATAATACTGCAAGGTATATCTAATAAAAAATAATGACATGCCAACAATACACATAAATGGCTCCTACAGCTGTGTTCGGGATGTTTCTGGGCATCAGCCTTTGGGCACTGGGTGTGTAGCCCCCACGAATGTGCATGCACATGCACACATCCAAGAGGAGGTTACAAAAATGGCGTACACAACGCTGAAAAAAATGCAAATATCGTGAGGTGAAACGGCAAGCGGGCAAAGCTCGTTCCAAAACGAGAGTGTATCAGGGGTTGGCTTTTACTTTTGCTGCCGTATGTTATGCTGCAGGCTAGGCATGAGACAAAATGAATTACAAATCATGGTATTATGTTATAATCATCAAAATATGCTTAAAACTCTAAAAATGGCACTAAAACATACTGTCGCTTTATCTTACACTTTAAGAAACAGCTATTTGTATTGTATCACAGATAGGGCATTTTATAGTGAAAAACAAATAAACAATCTTGAATATGATCATCATAAATGATAAGGTCCCCCTACATAAATAAAGGATAAATCCATTTTAGAAAATAGCAACAATGTGAGTCTGTTCTTTCTTACATGATAATAAAAGCTAGACAGCTTTTTCAAGTCACTCGTGATGATAGTCACAAATATCCCGATAATGGAAATTCACACAATCAACTTATTGTGAGTGTTTTTATCACAATCCACAATAAAGTCCTATATCGTCCCATCCCTACTGCAGGGGGTACACTGGGCTGTGTTCTGGAAACCACGATGAGGGGACGTGCACTTTTGGTGTCATTGAGCCGTCATTGGGCGAGGAGCAACTTTGAATGTTGTGTTTACAAACAGTAACTCAAGCGACAATTCCTGCATAGTATACCTTTTTAAATTATTTTCTTTCATTAACCTACATACTAGAGCTGATCTGTTTTCTCATCACAGTATTGAATCTTGCGAATATCTGAAGTTCTATCATTCATTGTTCTAAGTTTAATGAAGGTATTGCTAAACAGTTTGGTCCTTGTGCATAATTGAAGGACTAAAGGATATTGAGCTGGTGGTGTTGTGTGTTTGTCTTTAGCACCACACAGTTTCACCGGAGAAGACAGTGTGGAGTTCCACATCCATGGCGGTCCTGCTGTCATTACTTCCGTCTTACAGGCTCTAGGTAACGTACAGATATCCTTATAAGTATGATAGAATATGATACTTCATACATTGCAGTATGCAGACAGTGCCATGTGATGCAGCGTTACTTTGCAGGGTGTTTATGGTATGTGTGTCACCACAGCCTTGACTACCAAAGCTGTAAGCCTGCATACAGATTCTAAACAGGAGTAACTGGTTGAGTCATGTGACTGTCCATCACTGTGACTTAAAAGGGAAAACTGACGCATGCATTTCTATTTCAAAGATACTTATAATATGCGCCTTGGCAAGCGTGGCAATCCCTCTGTGACTGACAAGTAATATTTTATTGCAGTTCTTCAACTGGCCTCTAAGGGGGCAGTATTGTATAAATTAGAAATGTTAATGAAAGCTCGTCACCAGGTAAAGGAAGACTGTCACTAATCAGGAATAGTTGGATAGGAAAACATTACAGTGTTGTACATGATGCTGCTCAATAATTCTTGTTTTATTTTAAACTAAATGAAACATAAGGACAGTGTTGGTAAGATGATAACCAGCCAGTAGAATTTTTAAAACCAAATATTTTCCTCCAGTTAACAGATCATGACCTCAATTTGCCGAATGATTTGTGCTCACTGTTGTCTCCTCCTGATGAGATTTAAAATGTGTTTGTGTAAACAATGAAAACGTAACCTCTTTAACCTGCACATTTGTGCCTGTTTTCATTCCAAGTGAACCCTGAGTGACACATTGACCCTTCTTTTGATCCTCCTCTGTTTGTGTGTGTGTGTGTGTGTGTGTGTGTGTGTGTGTGTGTGTGTTGTGTGCATGATGCATGCCCACCACCGCGTGCCTCTATTCGTTTCTACATGTTTGTATGCTGTGTGTGTTTCTCAGGAAGCGTGCCTGGCATGAGGCCTGCTGAAGCTGGAGAGTTCACGCGGAGGGCCTTCCAAGCAGGGAAACTGGGTTTAACAGAGGTAGGTCAAGAAGAGAATGTAAAAACACACTGAGACAGATCTGTGCAGATTAGTATACCAAGAGCCTTTCAGAGCAATTTTATAGGGTAAATGTGTAAATAAAAAGGGTCGAAAACCAATAGGGATTTCAAGTTCATGAAATGTCAACAGTGAAAATGTTCTCTTTTACATATTTAGCTCTTTGAACACTTCTTTCATTTGGCTGTCAAACATTTATACATGAATACAGCAACTAGGCTTCTCTACATGGTGATTTTCTTCAAGAAGCAGCCAAGTATGCAACCTTAAGTATTGATAGAGGCTGTTCTGGATATTCTGTTTACAGTATATAACGGTATATTGTGATTGAGTAATTTTCAGCAGCATACCGTAAACTGAGTATTATTAATAGGCAATGCAAATGTGTTTTTACAATACAGTAAAATTTCCCCTAAAGCCCCCTCAAGGGAACAAAAATGCTTCCTTTTGTAAAAAATATCTTATCCTACTAATCAATGTAATAATGAGATAAGGTGTCCTTGAGAAGGAATTTGTCTTGGACGTCAAAGCTGCAGCACCACAATATAAACGCTGTCTTAAATAGAGCAGGGAACTGTAGCAGTATGCTGTACATCTTGCACACAGCATCACATGCTTATAAAACCATATAATCTGTTCTGTAGATAACAAATCATTTAATTAGTAATTCATACAGTTGTATTAGTGCAAGAAATAGATAAATACAAAATGTGCGGCAATCATGATTTTATAATGCTCCTTGCAGGTGGAGGGGCTCGGGGATCTGATCCATGCTGAGACAGAGGCTCAGAGGAGACAAGCTCTCAGGCAGATGTCAGGAGAGCTGGGACGCCTTTATCAGGACTGGAGCCACAGACTGAAACGGGTAGGTCAATGGGTGGTACAGATACTGGTGGTGTAGACACAGTGGTTTCCAACAACGAGCATAGGCAAGAGATGAGAAGAAGAGGTTTCCATCAGGGATGGAGCCCTGGGCTTAAAGGTGTATCCATAGAATGTATATAAGACCTGGACATAGTTACTGTGACGTCACTCATTGTTTTGTGGACTACAGTTTAGAAGCCTCAAGTTCGGCATTTTGGCCGTCACTCTCTTGTTTTTTTTACAACCAGAAGTGACACGAGACGGTGGAGCTAAGTACAACCAAACACTGAATAAGACTTTTTAGGCAACCAAAATGTTACAATTAACTTTCATGAACAGGTAAAGTTTTAGACAAAAACACGGACAACTCCCAGACCGGACAACGCCGTGGTAACGACCTGTCAATCACAAGGTAGCCCCGCCCTAAAGCATCCCCTGCTTTTGTTCTATTTGACTCTAAATGGGATCATAATTTACTAAATGAACATCATGCTGTATTGAAGAAGACTTGAAACTAGCGATTGAGACCATAAACTCATGTTTACAATGTTTACTGAGGTAATAAATCCAGTGAAGAGGTAGGGTCATTTTCTCGTAGACTTCTATACAATCAGACTTCTTTTTGTAACCAGAGGAGTCCGTCTTGATCACTTGTCTTACTTTTTAGATTCATCTTAGTCTCCAATGCTACAAGGTGTGAAGTTGACTTTTTTTCCTGCCTCCTATACAAAAATATTGATTTTTTTTTTTTTTATGTTTGGAGTACTTTTTCCTCCACACTATAAAGAATGAACTGAATTATTCTTTGTATTGATTGTTGTATTGAAGCCTGTGTGTGAAATGATCCTCCAGTATCAGTTTGGCTGTCGTAAGAGTGTATATCTCTGCTTCTCAGACGCTGCGCTTGCTTTTTTCTTGACCTGAAATCAGACTTGATTTGCTGTGCTCTTCAACGTGATTTGATCTCAACCACCTTTGGACCTCGTAGTGACTCAAACCCATCCAGATCTAGTTTTTAAAATGACAGGTAAACAGGGGGCCTTTTAGAAATTCTGTTGTTCCACCTAATTCGGAGTTAGCGTGACAGCAGAAACAAGCCGACCTCCTGGAGTTGCCCCTGGAGAGACTTTGTCCATGTTCATGTCTGACATTTCTCTGAAAACAGTGTGTTGGAAAGAACCTGTCTGTACCGTGCTGTAGGTCAGGCCTCAGTAGTTTCACACCCAAACAATACTTTTTTCTTTTTTTATCACCACAGCTGCTTTTTCGACACACCGTTGATGGATTAGCTTAAGGGAATCTGAGACTTCCTGTTTTCATGTTGCTGTAGCACCTGTAGCTCATTACTGAGAATCAAAATACTATCTGTATGGTACATGTGTATATTTATCTAGCATTGTAAACAGGATTGGAAAAAAACAGAACAATGCAAATTGATTGAATAGATTGGCTTTAATTTCATTTCATGGAGGGAAAACCCATCCTGGAGTTAAAGCTTCAGTAGGCAGAAAGTTTTTGGCATCATTGGGCAAAGATTCCATAATAACCTTTCAGCATATTGTTATTCAAGTGTTATGAGAGATAACTAGACTTCTGCACAATAGCGTTCCTATTGGCTGTGCTCCGGCTGGTGGGCGGTGCTTGGCATTTCCTCAACTGGTTGATATAGTGATCGTTTTATGATAATAACTTTTTCTGATCATATTTGTTCCATTTCTACCCACTTCTGCTTTAAGATATATCAATCAATTGTTTAACAAGTATAGCAATTGATATTTTCCTTTTAAAAATATAAGCAGCAGTGGGTAGAAATGGAGCAAATGTGATTTTAAAAAAGTTATTTTTATAAAACGGTCACTATATCCTGACAGTAGTACATGAGACAGGTAATCTGAAAAAAATCATGTCCCTCTGTGTCCTCCGGTGCTCCTAATGGCATCTGCAAGATTTCACAGACCGGAGGAAAACAAGCAATCAGAGCCGAGCTGGAGTCTGCCGTCCAGCTGCCGTCTATGAGAGCTGGCTGTCAAATACTCCAATCAAACGGTCCAACTAGGCAGCGCTGATCAAATATGAATCAATATACTGTTACTGAAATGCCAATTTCTCGCCTCAAATTGTCAGCCGTGTTGAGACCAGTTGAGGAAATACCAAGCATCGCCCACCAGCCGGAGCACAGCCAATAGGAACGCTCTCTCTGAAATGACCTGTGATTGGTCAAAGTCTCCCGTCACGGTCCTGAAAACAGAGCCATGAGGAGGTGCAGAAGTCTGGTTATCTCTCAGAACACTTGAATTACAATATGCTGAAAGGTTATTATGGAATTTTTGCCCAATGAAGCCAAAAATATACTGCCTACTGCAGCTTTAATTTGGACTTTACCGCTATAAGTGTTAAAAGGCCCATCTCTATTTTTGATTTGACTTTCCAAGAACAAGAAGTTTTTAAAAAGCACCCTATTTATCGTAATGTGCTGCTGTTCCATCTTCACTCATCTACACCCATTTAATGTTTTTGTTTTTCATCTCAGCACATCTGGCTTTTTATTGTTATGTATGGATTAAAAATGAATTATACCAGGCACAGCTGCTGTATGTCTTAAAACAGGCAAACAATCAAGACATTGATATATTCTGTGCAGCAGTATTGTTTTTCTTATCCATTCAGTATCCTGTTCTGAATGGATAGATAAGGATCAGCTAGCTCTCGGGGTTTGTGACCTTGCTGACGTTGAATGCTTCATACATATAGCTTGTGTCATATTATTTTAATGATCACACCAGGACACATGGTTGGAGGCATTCAGTACACGTATAATTCATCTTTAACAACTAATTTTTAAATTTAACTAACTATACTGAAGTGGTGATTATGTTTCTGGGCATTTTTGCCTTAAAGGAATAGTCTGTAGGATCTGGCTGTATCTAGCGGTGAGGTTGCAGATTGTGACTTCTCCCGTGTGCCATGCGTGTAGGATTGCTACGTCGGCCGACGTGAAAACGCGAATGGCCCTCTCTAGAGTGAGTTGTTGCAAGATTAGAGAGTTTAAGGTTTGAGAGCCTCGGCGACGGTGGCGAGTAACGTTATCGACTGCAGGAAAAGTTAACAGTGTGTGATTTGTCCATTCTGGGCTACTGTTGCAACATGGTGGACTCCGTGGAGAGGGGACCCGCTCCCTACTACTCTTATTTTAAGTTGATTATGCACTAAAGAAAACAAACTTGATACTATTAAATTTCTGCCAATAGGTCCCCCTAATTGTTACACGCTGGTCCTTTAATTTGAAAGCAGACAGTATAGAGGCAGACAGGAAACGAGGGGGGAGAGAGAGAAGGGTGTGATATGCAACAAAGCTCGCCGTTATTTGGTATGCACCATAACACTTTGGCTATCAGGACGTGCCTTACTGAAGTGAGCTTGAATGATGATGCGGCCGCTTAGGTTAGGAAAACAACATTGTCAGCAATTACGAACCTTTGAACTGAACTGAACAAAATGATTTGAATCAGTAAAGTGATTTGTGATTTCCACCTCGATACATGGTTGTTCTGCACCGCTTGATACTGGAGCCAACTGTCCAAAAGGTTTAGAAACTTCATGTAGTTGAACTTTCTGGGGGAGAAAATAGCAACGTTTTTTTGCTTTGCAGTCATCCAAAGCCCCGTCGGTATTCTGTGTTAACTTTCTGCTTCTAAGTTGTTTAGAAAAGACACCTAATTTGTAGTCCACTGTTGTAGTTTTACGTTCATTAAGAAGACTTCCAAATAAGCTTATTACCCTGATGTGGTTTCATACGTGTTCTTACGTCTGTCTTGTTTACATCTAATCCTGACAGCGGGTCAGTTTTCCTTTCACATCTTGTTGAGGCAGTTCAGAGTAGGCCAAACCCTCCTCTACTGTGAGCTGTTTTGGAAAATAAAGACCAGAAATCTTTCAACGCGTTGGCATCAGATGTGACCAGCCGGTCCAGGTGATCTCCCTTGAGAAATTCTGTTAAACTGCTTGTCGGCAGCTTTCTCAGGATGGTTCCTAGAAGCAGTCTGAATGAGCCTTTATTTTGGACTCTGACTTCTGGGAATCCTGTTAATCAGACGTATACCATCTGTATGATGCAAGGGGTCAAACCCTCATTTGACTCCTAAACAATGCAGTTTTTTTTAACCGTTGGCTTCCCACTTTTGTGAATGGATTAAAGAGTGGCAATCTGATGCTTCCTGTTTTTGTACAGCTATACTACTATTGTGTTTATGTTTCGCATGTCAATCAAGATACTGATCGGTGCTGTGGTGGAAACACTGAAGCTTTCCCTCCTCTGTATTCTACGTAGTTTCAAATTCATTTTAAAAATTGTGGCAATGACGTAAAATAGCAACATGACTTGAATTTACTGCACCTGATTTAAGATTAGTCCTGTAAAAAGACTAGAGGAAGCCATTTGAGTTTTAAATGTTAGTGTCTATGTGTGTACGCTGCATAAATCTATGGGTGAACACTGGAGCTGCAATGATTAGTCCACTATTCGATTGGTTGATTGAAAAATAGTCGCCAACTATTTTGATAATCGATTCATTGTTAAAGTAACTTTTCATGAAAAAATGGTAGAAAATTCAGTTTTCAGCCTCGAATATGCAGATTTCCTGGTTTTCTGTTTTATATCATGTTTAGTTATAGCTCTAAATAAAAGTAGCTATACTGACACACCACATAAGTGAAATATGTGAAAAATAAAAATTGTCACTGATAGTGTTTTAAAACAAATTAAGAAATGTGAAGATCCTTTTAGTATCTTCTGACAAAATGGTTTAGGGTGCAGTCAGTAATATGTACCTTTTTTTACTTGTTTGTTTTGGCATGTTAGAATCGTTTGGACTCCTTATGTTTTCCTTTGGATGAGTATAGAATACAGTACATAGATATCACAGGCGGCACAGTAATATATCCAAGTTAGCAGCTGCAGCAACAGCAAGAAACTGTAGATTGGTTGCCTGTTTACTTTCACACACATTTTCTGGGCTGGCTGTCCACCTTTCAATACTTCAACATGCAAATAAACATTACAGTATAAATGGAAAATAGTTAGCTTAATGTTTGAGGCCCCACAACTGTTGATTTTGATGTTTTAGTGGGTCCACGGTGTTAATTTCACACACTGATCTCTCTCTCCCCTCTCTGCTCTCTGTGTCACACAGTGTCTGGCTCATGTAGAGGCCTTCATCGATTTCAGTGAGGATGAGCTCATTGAGGATGGGGTCTTAAACCAAGGTATGTGTACGCTTTGAAAATAACCGAGCAGTCATCCCTTGGGCTTTCAGAGGGGTCTGTTTCTCTCTGAAGAGAGAGGGGTCCGACTGGCTTTCCTGTTTGGATCTTCATCTGGCCATCGTGTTTGTTTGCTGCACTGTAGGGAGAAGCCATAGACATCAAACTGCTTAAAAGACAATTTCCTTTTAGGAAGTGTGGGGAGAAGGCCAGGGGGACAGTAGAGGCATTCGTCTTGCCTTCAAAGCCAAACTGACAAGCCAACCTTACAGGAATAGTGCTGTCAGCAGCAACGTACAGTCCAACCGTGCTCACCATGTGTCACTGTGTGTGTGTGTGTCTGTGTGTGTGCGTGTGAGGGATGTCCCCCCTGAGTCTGTCGCCTGCTGTCTGGCACTGGCAGAGCTCTTCAGAAGCCTCAGATGTTGTGAAGTTTCGACACAATAAAGCCTGGGAACGATTGTTTGTTTTGGCGGCACGGAATGTGGGCTCACGCCTCAGAGTGACAAATAATAATAATAGACTCATTTCCAAAAATAGAAAACCTGGCATAAATACTTTCCATTGCCACCTGAAGACATGCAGCAAATGACACGTTTTATATCTGACGTTTTCTTATGTTTTATATCATGTTATCCCACGTTGGATAAATTAATGAGTCCGTCAAGATTCTCAAGTTTAAATGTTTAAAGAAAAAGAAGGTATTGCATTGTGTTGTCAAGAGCATTTTTCCGCCTTAGTGACATGCGGAAAGAGACCATGACCCATTTTTAGTCCAGACGAACGGTGTCAGACCGGACTGGCCTTTTTTTTTTTCTTTCAAAGGACAGAAATGCCCTTCACAAAGCCATGGAAGTGAAGTTGAATACGAAACCTTCGTCATGTCCTGTTCCCTTCTCTGTCTTTATCTCCCTCTCAACCCCCACAGTGGACAAATCGGTGTGTGATCTGCAAGCAGAGATGGAGCGCCACCTACAGGACGAGAGGAGGGGCGAGCGGCTACGCAGCGGAGTCCAGGTGGTCATCGCAGGAGCCACCAACGCTGGGAAAAGTAGCCTCCTTAACACACTGTGTAAGTGACCAAGAACACCAGCAGAAACACTCACACATCACGAAGGGATAACACAAAATATGACTAACTATCTTCTAAATGCAGACCTTACTGTTGAATCACGCCGCTGTCAGTTATGGTTTGGGAGAGAAGGCAACATCTGTCATGCTATAAGAAGCATGGACTCACAAAATTTTGTGAAATGTGTTTTATTCATTAAAATGCAAATACTATGCTCCATGCACAGAAAGTGAGAGAGAGATGTTTCCTTGACGAGACGGGATTTTGTGCAGTCTGACTTTGAAATAAAGTAGTATTTCAAACGGGGTTGACGTTATATAAAGTGACCTTCAACTCCCAACAACCAGGGTTCAGTTTACAGTTTATTAGCTGTTATTTTCATCAGAAGTCAGCAAAAGTTGTTGACAAAACAATCTCTCTGCAAGGTCCATTAGTAGCTGTCCTGGAGCTTTCGATCAGAACGCACATCTTCCAGCAGAGTGAGTTTACCTAGTCGTCATGGATGATCAAATTTCCATGTTTCTTGGCACTTCTGTGTTGTATTTATGGAAACTCCTGCTACTAAACTACCTGTGGTTCTTGTGGTTGGGTTGTTTTTTCAACTGCTGTTTTATTTTCCTGTTACTGTTAGAGGAACTTAAAACAACATTTTCATGTGAAAGACAGGAAGGTCAAAGAAATCTATCCAATCTATTATAATAATCTCTTCATAGTGCAGGGATGTAATCTCCTAATCACCACAACACACCATCTGTGAACAGTAGATCCTGCTCTTGGCACACATGAATTACAATATTTTGACTTTTTTGGATACAGATTTCATTGCTTCCGATTTAGCTTCTGGCCGTGCATCAGAGTCACAGTCTGCTTTAAATTGCAACTGATTGTGTAAAAATATTAATTGAGAAATATGTTTATAATTATAGAAGTAAACACTCAAGATCTTCCACATGAAACAAATTGTAAACTGTAAATCAGTAACTCTAAATCAGTTCTTCAGTTGTTTGTCCACGTTTGGTGTCAACCTAATGAACTCATTGTTTATGGTCTAAGGTTATGTTTGTTTAGACTATTGTATCCTTAAATCATTTAGAATCACTTTATATAATCTATCCAGAGAGGGGGCTTGGCACGGGCTCCTCACAGCTTCCTATCAGAATAATGGACGTATTTATCAAACTTCAGATAAAATCCTGTTGTCATTTCCTCTTCTGATTAGTCTTCCCTGTGTTCTGGGCTCACATCCAGTCAGCATAGACAAGTATTGATGAGCTGGTAACGTTATTTGATGTGGTTATTTGATCAGCTAAAATCTTGGGTAAAGAAAGGATGACAACATATCTTCTGTTGTGTTTGCACAATGCACAACTTCAGTAGGTATCAGGTTTTCCAAAAGAGGCTCATTGATGTGTTAAAGGGTTGATATTAAAGGCCAATATTTGATTAACCAAAAAACAAACCAACGTAATGTAGGAAAAACAAGTTAATGATAGCATAGTTTATCGTGGATGGCAGACTTACAGCTCTACTGTTTGGTATTTAAATCTTAAAGCTAGGGTTGGTAATGTTCTTGAAAAACAGTTTTTGCTCTATTTATTGAAATTCTTATTACATACCGACAGCAATCAATAAATCAAATGCTCTGATTTTTTAAAAAAAGCAAAACAATCCTGTATCTGTGGTAATCACAGGACTGTAATAAACTCATCCAATCATTTCATTCTGCTCAAATTATGTGATTGGATGGCCTACCTGCCAGGCAGAGACCCAGACAGAGAAAGGAAGTCAGAAAGTTTTGAGAGTCAGCCTAATACGTTGTTAGTTTTGGTCTTTTCATGGGAATAAAGCTGTCTATCTGTCTATCTGTCTGTCTGTCTATCTGTCTATCTGTCTATCTGTCTATCTGTCTAGTTTACAATAAGAAAAATCTACAATATTGCCAACCTTATCCTTTAACCTTTTTATATCCACCAGGTCAAAGACCTGCAGCTATTGTGTCTCCCATTGCTGGCACCACCAGGGACGTAGTAGAGACGGCACTGGACATCGGTGGATTCCCTGTCCTCTTAAGTGACACAGCCGGCCTCAGAGAGAGCGCTGACCTGGTGGAGAGAGAGGGGGTCCGCCGTGCTCGGGAAAGGTAGTGGAAGCAAGCCCTTTTATTTTTAATATGTATTTAGAACGTTTGAGCTACAGGATAGTAACACATGTAGAGTACATCATGTGTAGTAGTACATGACGTACGCTGCGTCAGCAACTGTTCATGTGTGTATAATATAGCACAAAACAAATTAACCCCACCACTGGAATATGTCCTCGAAAACAAAGAAAGGAAGAAATAAGTCATTCCTTTTCCCCTGTACATCGTGCTGTATTTTTGTAATGTCTATGTAACCTCCAGAGTTTATATTATTGCTGAGCTACAGTTATAAATACGTGGGACAAACACTCTCAGGAGGTTGCGTAATGAAGAGCCTCCTTTCCTTATTGTAGAATATTTACCATTAAGAGGTTCTTCATGTGTGGCGTAGAGAATGGACATATATGGCAATTCACTGACAGCTGCTTCCACTGTTTACACCAGGGAAGAATGGCAGTACTTGTAGCACTCGTCATCACTGCTTTATTATACAAACAGGCAAACTGGAAATCAGACAAATAGGCTCGCTGGCACATACACCCAATATTAAACCAGCTTTTACTTATAGACACAGACATGTTATATGACATGGTTTGGTGTTGGAGAGCAGGAGGAAAAGGGTTTGTCTAAAAACACACCCCAACATTGATTATTAATTCATTTATATGTGAAAGCAGAGTTTCCACCAAGTAAAAAAAGCAGTGCTTTATATACATTATAGTGTTTAACCAATACAGTGTGTTGCTGGCACACCTGATTTAAAAACTTTGATCCACAGAACTTTAACAATTCTCATGCCAAAAAAGACAAATGTCAATTGTTTCCCCGAGTACTTGTGTTCTTGGCAGGGGATAAAGCATCTGGCACATCAATTAGTTATTACTCATTATTAGTTGCATCACTAATGTAAGATTAGATTTATTTTTCATAAACTCTGAAATGAGGACATTTCATCTGAAGAGGGGGAAGAATGTAAGATTAAGATTGGCGAAGTGATGTGCCACCTTTTCAGTGATCGGTGTTGAATTGTCCTACATTGAGTTGAGTCATTAAAGTGGATCCTGTTGCACAGACCAAGCTCTCCCCGTGCTCTTACTTTACCCACAGCCCCACAGGAGTTTAATTAAGTAATAAGTAAGTTTATAGTTAAGGTAGCGAGAAGCCTGCCTTGCACTAATTATGATCAATATCAATTTGATTTGTTAGGCATTTAACCACAAATTTTCACTTTGTGAGAATACCGTTTTCATTAATCAACAAGTACTTAATTAAAGAAATGTATTTACAAAACCGTGAATATGTAAATTGCTTGGTGACGCACACTGCTGGAAAATCTGATGAAAAACATCAATGGACATCCAGATGAAGTTGTGACGACAACAATACTATTTTCAGAGCAAACATTCTGTAATTCCTTTACTGTTTGTTTAAGTTATTTGGGCGACCTGGTGGCTCTGTAGGAAGGGTGGGCAGTTTGTGTTCTACGGGGAACATTTTGCGCAGCGAGCAGGTCAGAGGCTCGTGACCTGGGTCGCTACAGGAAGGACATGGTAAGTACAAGCATCCGCCGGTGCTGCTAACCACACGGTGGGACCGAGGTGCAGGAGTGTTCAAGATAAATTAATTAAAAATATCCCTGCCATTATTCACAGTATTTGTGTGGCATACCAAATTGTTTACTGAAACAAAACAACAGAGAAGAATGCCTCTGAGCTGAGCTGTCAGCGGTGCAACCTGGAGCTGCTGCAGTTGACCGCTGAGTTAGAATGGTATAGTGCAGTTATTTGGTCATAAACCAAAGTATTATTATTATATAAAAGTATTGGACAAATTAAGAACATGAATATACTAACAAACATTGGTAATGTAGATATGATGAAGTTTGTTTTACCCAGGACAGTCAAATGAGTTTAGAAAACTGTTCCTTAACTATAGTGCAGCCTTTTTAGAGAAGAAAAGGACGGCCGGTGTGTCATAACATAACAGTAATAGGAATTTATGATATGTATAATCAGTACACCAATCTCCTGTCTCTAGATTAGTGTCATTTGATTTACAGTGTGAACTTAAGAGTTAAAAAAAAAATACAAACTTCATGACAAAATGTTGTTTTTGATCATACGAATAGTTCTGAAGCTGAGGCTGCTTTCTTTTTTCCAGAGTGGAACAGGCAGATCTGACTCTGGTGGTTGTGGACTGTGCTCGTCTCCCCTCTGATACACAGCAAGCTGTAGCCTTCCTTCAAGGGCACCTCAGGAGTGTCTTGCCCAACCAGGAGCAGCCTGAGATGGGTAAGATATCCTGGCCTCATCTGCTCCTGCTTCACCTGAATCATCAGTGACACTTGCAACCATATTTTCAAGGCACTTCAAGCACAATAAAGTAAAAATGCATGGTGCAGTTACAGTCTCTTGTAAAGTTGCAAAGTGGCAAAACGTTCCCCTTCAACAACCTCAGTTTGCTCTTTGGCTCAGGAATGCAATTTATTGTGACATCAGATGCTCACTCGCAGCTTTATCCTGCATATTACATGATGCCAGGCAGTAATTCAAAGACTACTGACTTGGATTACTCCAGGTAGAAATTAAGCAGTATTCCAGAGAGTACGGGCTGGAAAGAGAGTTTTAAGTCATCAAGAGTAATCAAATAGAAATCTCTGTGCCTGAGAGAGTAATACTGTAATTGAGTAATTGGTGATCAACATTTTTTCTTCCTTTCTTACCACAGTATTTCCTGCAGACAGGTTTCTTGTGGTGCTGAATAAAGGTGACCTGTTGCATGAGGAGCAGAGGCTGAAGCTGGACGGGGAGCTGAGACGGGTCTCTGGACTCCCTCCTGTTTGTCTGATCTCTTGCCACACAAATGAAGGACTGCAGGACTTCCTCTCAGTGCTGCACAGCAGTGTCAAGACTCTGTGAGTTCCCACAATTTAGAATGTTTTCTTGTGCAAGAGTAGAAACTGTATGTCTCATCATATAATATGTCATAAAAGTCACGAAAATCTCATGAAAGAAGTCGTATGTTGTATAAAAGACAGTGTAATAAGTCATAAAAATGTCAATGTCTTAGACGAAATGTCAAAAAAGTCATACTGTAGTATATTATGTCGTAAAAATTACATTAAAAGTTATAGTATGCTATACTATAATTTTTTTTGTAATTTAATATCATAAAAAAGTCAGAGTATGCAATAATAAAGTCTAGTTAATAAAGTATGTTGAAAAATGTTATGACGAAAAATCATAGTAAAGTATGTCAAAAAATGTCACGTAAAAAAAGTTATAGTATAGTTTGTTGAATATTGTCACGAAAAAAAGTTGTAGTATAGTATGTCGAAAAATTTCATGAAAAAAAGTTATACCATATTATGTCAAAAAATTTCATGAAAAAAGTCATTGGATAGTATGTGGAAAAATGTCATGGAAAAAAGTCATAGTATGGTATGTCAAAAAATATCATGAAAAATGGTCATATGGTATGTTGAAAAGTTTTATGAAAAAAAGTCATAGTTAAGTATGACAGAAAAAAGTCATAGTATACTATGTCAAAAAAAATCATGAAAAAGTGTCGAAAATTTCATGAAAAAACGTCACAGTACAGTGTGTAGAAAAATTTCATGAAAGTCATAGTATGGTATGTCAAAAAATATCATGAAAAAAGTCATATGGTATGTTGAAAAGTTTACGAAAAAAAGTCATAGT
>CAKAOH010040382.1:20861-77168 GCA_916701665.1 Sebastiscus tertius
AAAGTGTCGGAAAATTTCATGAAAACGTCAAGGTATAGTATGTTGAAAAATTTCATGAAAAAAAGTCATAGTTGACTATGTCGAAAAATATCATGAAAAAGTCATAGTATAGTATTACGAAAAATTTCACGAAAAGAAGTCATAGTATAGTATGTCGAAAAATTTTATGAAAAAAAGTAATTGTAGAGTATGTTGAAAAATTTCATGAAAAAAGATTATTATATAGTGTGGCGAAAAATTTCATGAAAAAAAGTCATATGGTATTTTGAAAAATTTCATGAAAAGTCATAGTATGGTATGTCAAAAAATATCATGAAAAATGGTCATATGGTATGTTGAAAAGTTTTATGAAAAAATGTCATAGTAAAGTATGTCGAAAAAAAGTCATAGTATACTATGACAGAAAAAAGTCATAGTATACTATGTCAAAAACAATCATGAAAAAGTGTCGGAAAATTTCATGAAAAAACGTCATAGTACAGTGTGTAGAAAAATTTCATGAAAAAGTCAAAGTATAGTATGTCTAAAAATTTCATGGAAAATGTCATAGTATAGTATGTGGAAAAATGTTATGAAAAAAAGTAATTGCAGAGTGTGTCGAAAAATATCATGAAAAGTGTCAAAAAAATTTCATGAAAAAGTCATAGTATAGTATTACGAAAAATTTCACGAAAAGAAGTCATAGTATATTATGTCGAAAAATTTGATTTAAAAAAGTAATTGGAGAGTATGTTGAAAAATTTCATGTAAAAAGTCATAGTATAGTATGTTAAAAAATGTCATGAAAAAAGTGTCGAAAAATGTCATGAAAAAGTCATAGTATAGTATCTTGAAAAATTTCGTGAAAAATGTCATATGGTATGTCAAAAAGTTTATGAAAAAAAAGTCATAGTTTTTCTAATTGGTCATAATTAGACCAAATGTCATTCTGTCATTTGTATGACAGAAAAAAGTCATAGTATACTATGTCAAAAACAAACATGAAAAAGTGTCTGAAAATTTCATGAAAACGTCAAGGTATAGTATGTTGAAAAATTTCATGAAAAAAATCATATTTGACTATGTTGAAAAATATCATGAAAAAGTGTCGGAAAATTTCATGAAAAAGTCATAGTATGTCGAAAAATTTGATTAAAAAAAGTAATTGGAGAGTATGTCGAAAAAAATCATGAAAAAAAGTGTCGAAAAATTTCATGAAAAAACGTCAAGGTATAGCATGTTGAAAAATTTCATGAAAAAGTCATAGTATAGTATTACGAAAAATGTCACGGAAAAACGTCAAGGTATAGTATGTCAAACAATGTCATGAAAAAAGTGTCGAAAAATGTCATGAAAAAGTCGTAGTATAGTATGACGAAAAATTTCACGAAAAAAAGTCATAGTATACAATGTCGAACAAAATCATGAAAAAAAAGTGTCGAAAAATTTCATGAAAAAATGTCGTAGTATAGAATGTTATTTTGTAAAGTCCAAAATAATGGGTGTGTGGTTCATTTAGTTCTCTAACTTCCTCTCTAGGTGTGGCGACCCTCTGTCTGGTGCCCCGACCCTGACCCAAGCCCGCCACAGAGCCCACCTGCAGCAGTGTTTTGCGGCCCTGGCTCAGTACCAACGGTATCGCGACGTCGACCTCGCTCTGGCAGCCGAGGGTGTCCGGTTGGCTCTCACGAGTCTGGGCCGGATCACTGGGCGTGTCGGGGCAGAGGAGATCCTAGATATCATCTTCAAAGACTTCTGTATTGGAAAATAGTCAGATGAGTATCAGCAAAAACATGAAATGCGTGTAATATTAGTCTGCTCAGAGAGCAAGGCTGCATTCTTGTTTGGTCCCAGACTATCAGTAAAGAAAACGAGATGAAAAGGGCACCGCCTCGGCATTAGGCCAGGTTTCGAGGCACAGCAACAGTAAAACGAATAAAATTCCTGTTCTTGGCTGCAGGGTCACTCTACTCCCAAGACACAGAAATCTTTGTTTTCTGATTATGCCCTTCAATAGACTGAAATAGTTTTAACTTGATGACAGGTGCCTCGGAGGCCCCGCGTGCAGCACAAGTGTTTGGCAAGTCTTGAGTCGTAATTTAAAAATAGCTTCTGAAAGCCTTTGATAGGTGAACATTGGGCTCTTGGGTCGCAACATAACAGCTCATTTAAGATAAATTCAGCTGCAGATCTCTGGAAGGTCACAGACTCAAAGTTTGGATGTTTACTTGTTCTGCAGGACAATGATTTCATCTTATTACTTTAGATGTACTGTTGCATATCATGTACGCAATTATGTGTCTTCAATGAATGTATGCATTAGATACAGGCCGATTTTATTTATTTTTTGCTGTGATTTCACTTTGCAAGGTGTAATACATATTTTAAATTAATTCAGACTTTGATTCTCACAAATCGTCCTTTCAGTCACATGAGCTTGGCACGGGTTACCATGGTTACACATCTCCAACCGTCAAGGGGGCTCTCAGGGAAGTGACAACGTGAATTACTGCTCCGGGCGTCCAAAAAGATACAAACTGCTGTTTATTCACACAACAGTATGTTGAACGATAGTACACACATTGAGTATGTAGTGCATAGCATGCAATTTCAGACAAAGACGTAATAATTAAACTTTCATGGTGTCACATACGACATTATGCGCTTCGCGTGTTCATAACACCCTCATCACATGACGTAAGTATTACAGTACCTGTTCTAAAGATGAATTGGTGAGGTCTATTTTCAACACAGTAGCTGCCGTCACATTGAGTACAAGTACGCATAGGCTCTGATTTATGCCAATGTAAACTACATTATAAGTCCATCTCCGGCCATCAAGCTCATAATATACATACAGTACAGTATGCAGAGAAAGTCAAGAGTGACCCAGCTCCCGTCTCTGCTCTGTGGGAAAGGAACGTTTTTGGAGGCGATGCTCTTTGTACCCTTTGTTCCCTTGTCAATCTGGCCTCGATCAAATATTTATGTTTCCTTGTTGAACTCCTCACCCTTCTTCCCCAGTTGGTTTCTTCTCTCCCAGTCTCTGACGACATTTGCCCGGCTGTACACCAGCATAACTGCCCGTCTCACTGCCGTTTTGTCTCTATCTGACCTTTCCTCTTTCCGCACTGCTCTGTCAGCCCTTTTTGTCCTCTTTCATGTTCACCCTGATTAATTACCACCCGGGTGGGAGTTTAAGCTAAAAGCGGGACTTGCTGTCATACAAATTAGTGGTAGTAAATTTTGCAGCCTGGTTCGTCTGTGAAGTTGTTTATAAACCACAACTGTGAAAATGCGTTCGGTGGAGCTAAAGAAAAGGCCAGAGGATCATCAAAGTCAGTAGGTTTCATCCTCCAGAAAAAATGGATTTCATGGCAATCCATCTAATAGTTGTTGGGATATTTCAGTCTGGACCAAAGTGGTGAAAAGACAGACCACAGACAAAAGGAAAAATTGCAGTGAAGTGAGAGATGTGAATAAATACACCAGACCTAATTTAATCAAATCCATTAAATATTAATAGTTTATCATAGTTATTTTTCCCCTTTTAAGTTAATTAATTAATACAAAACTTTAAAGATATGAGACACACATCGTTCCGCTCATTTTTTTTACATTTAGAACGTGACTCAACAAACGTTCGTGTCATGATTAGGTTCACAGCTGACTAATGACTAATGAGCGGTACTTTTAGCTTTCTGTCTGTCGGTTTCCTGTAGTTATGATTAATGGCTGTCCTGAGACAGTAGCCAGGTCCACTACAGTCCACCCTGTACCCATTTGACTAAAAGTCGGGGTGTGTGTGTGTTCAGGTCTATACATGGGATAGAAAACACTTCATGTTAAACAAAGGATTTCCTGAGGGCAGGAGGCAGACTGACTCACCTGTAACACTCACATCCATCAGTGCAGTCCGCCTGGAAGTTTACCCTCATGGGGTTTCTTCTGCATCATACAAGGAAACTCAGATACTTGTTATGTCCCAATGCTCATGTAATATTCCCATGTACAATGCAAGCTTACCATAAAGACCAAACTCGTAGTTCTCAGGAATTACAAGATGCAATACAAGTAAGAAAATACAGTAAAGTTAAAGTGAAATATAACTCTTGCACACTAGCTGCAGTCTTCGTGAAAACATTTTTTTAAACGCCACAAATTTGTGAACAGTTCCCTTCTGTTTTTGGTTATGATTCATCAAGGCATATCAAACATATAAATACCTCTGAATTTCACAGTGTAGGAAATTAAACATTCAAATGAGTTGATGGAGAACAATGTGTGTAAAACGTCATATGTATATACACATATACAATAATCATAAAACAGTTCAAAGGAAACATGGCTGGTTTCCAGCTACAGCACTATATGTGCTCATGAAAGGAAAAGGAAGTAGTAAAGTTTGAGAACAGTTCATATAACAGCTACTGTACTGACCTCGTAAAATGCACCATAAAAATGGCAATAATAGACTTATAGTTTTACTTTTAGTCGTGATAACTAGTGCTCCGTTTTCCAATGTCACATTTTTTTCCTTCTGATATCTGACAGTTTGTAGGACTGCTAACAACTCTGTAGATGTGATGATGTGTTTATGACGTGGTCGGTGTATGAATTGTCATCCAGGCTTCGGTAGATATTCAAACATTTGTGAATCACTCAATGAATGTCGCTATATTTAGTATTCTGTTTTTAGCAGACAAGGGCGCAGCTGTTGGCCAAAGTCCCGTCTGAGTCTTTGTTGAATTTTGAATGACAGAGATGAACGAGGACAATACAGTTCAGGAGTGAGTCAGTTTTTTGGTTTATTTAATTTTAATTACTACAGAATTCACAGTGAGTGACACACAATAGAAAATATTTACACCAGTGTCATGGAAATTTGTACATTTACCTTGGAAGATACCAAGGCTTTTCACAGCAGATGTTTAAACTCAAACACAAGTAAAACACAAATGAATCTTCTACTCCACGTAGAGCTAAACAAAACATGCACAGACAGTAAATATGTCATTAATAGAGTGCTGCAGGGATGACGTATTTTTGTGGGCTAACCCAGATGTTAGAATCGCACAGGTTTCCTTGAAAAAAAGCCAATAGGATTCTTCCATTGGGTTTTGGATTATTGCACAAAATAAGCTCCGCGGCAAATAACACGTTTATGATACTTCAGCCTTTTGTTCCGTAAAATAATCTTCACAAATTAACACCACTTTTATGATTTTTGAAGTGTGAATGCAATCTGCAGAAGTAAAAAGCTAACGTTATAGACATCTGACTAAGAACCCATTCAAAAAAACCATTAACTTCCAGACGAGGGAGCCGGATGTGCTGAAATGCTAACTCATTTCTGTGTTTTAGGACTCATTCCTGCAGCACTCTATATGGACTCAGATGTATTTACAGGTTGTGTTGAATCAGGAATAAATACATGACCATTGAAAATTCTTTAAAGGCAAAATGTTGATCACTGTGGCGCACCCCTTGTGCCTTCAGTTCTTACCAGTTCATTTCATCTCACCTGCAAAACAAAACATTGATAATCATAATTAAATATCAATGACAGCAATGAGGTGATCAGTGTCTTAAAATCTGAATACTGGAATGAATGTTGAAGCCGTTTACAGAATGAAATACTTTAAGAAGAGACAAATATGACATTGGAGGAGGAACATAGATGCACACAAGCATTGAGGAAGTGAGCTAAAGCTCTGGGTGCTGATTAGACATGTATTGCGATTTGATATTACCATTTATTACAATTTTTGTTAACTTTTAACACCATAACTTACAAATTTGTTCCTGCAATCCAAAAATCAAAGAATAAAGACATTTCCCTCACTAATTAGTGTTATTTTCTTTTTAATTTATAAGGGACATGTAATGTTTAATACTTCTGGTGAATATAATCCAATCAATCTTATTTCTATAAATGTATTTTGTATACAGTTCCCTTTGTTAACACCTTATTTTGAAAACCGGACGCAGTCACCCGTGTATACTTCCTCTAACTTCGCCTAGTCCGTCGTTAGCTCCGTTCTCTTTATACATCCATGGTCAGCTCGATCGCGGCCGTTTGAATGTGACGGCCGGCTTGACCGCATGTCACGGCAATAGGATAACGTTTTCTGTCATGACAGAGTTAGCGTGCAGCTTTAGTCACGATGTCTAGCTGTGATTTTCCTGCAATGTGTGAAACCCAAAGTGTTTCCATACGTTACTGTATGTGTAGTGTTTACCACTTTGGATTTAAAATACGAGGGTGCAGGTCGTATCCACGTGTACTCCCCGCTGTTTTCTACTTTCTCATTTCAGCTCGCTGCGGTTTGTTTTGGTTGACAGATACGGAACGGATATGACGTCACGTTACTCTGACTACTACAATAAAAGCAATAACTTCCTTCTACCTCCGTATAGACTCAAATGAAACAATAATATCGATTCTGGCATTAATAAATTGATTTCAAATTCGTAAAAAAATAAATAAATCGCGACACATAGAATTGATTTTTCGTCCCACCCCTTCTTAATATAAACAGTATAATCTAGTAATCTGATTTAATCCAGTATAAAGTTTACCGTTGGAGTTTTGCTGATGACGGGTGCTCCGATAGAGGCCTGTTGGCTGGCACCTTTAGGAACATTGGCCTGGAAAACAAATAAGATTATGTCTGTATTATTAACATCACACACAGAGACCACACATGTGCAGCTTTCTCTTACTGTGCATGGACAGCTACACCGCACACTAATAACTGTGGGGTTTGAAATGGGGCGTTTTGTGAACTTATGACTCCTTAAAAAATGTTTTTCCGTTGTTATCTTTCCTGTCCATCCTTCCTGCTGCCCTCAGATTCCTCTTTTCTGCTGAGTCTACACGCACCACCTTACCTCTGCACTGCTGTTCATATCAGTGGAGTAAATCTTATTTAAATAAATACACTCAGAAAGCCAAATACAAGACATTTAGCCAGATGGCCTTTCAAAAGCAGCTTAGATTGATGCTTTACATGTGCACAAAAATGATTATCTGTCCTGAACGAATGACGATTTGAAATCATTTGTGGGCGCTGCCTTCCCTAATTTCCTTTCATACAGAGCTCAAGGCTGGTATTTATTTTACCTTGAAATTGTGCTGAGCCTCCAGCATTCGCTGGAGCGTCTTAAGCTCTCGGTCTCTCAGGGCCAAACTGTCTTCCTGCAGCTTCTTCTGTTCTCTCAGCCGGTTCTGCTCAATCAGTAATTTCTCCACCTTAACAAAACATGCATGTGTTATTTTGAATGGAAAACAATGTTTAAAACAATGTTCCTTTTACACTCTCATGCTACTGTAAGTTCTTGTTAAAACAGATAAAACAGGAGTAGATTATCATACAATGGCAGTCTGAGTTTTATAAACATACAGAGGAAATCAGCTTGTTCCATGGATCCCCTCGGTTCCCATTTCCCTCCTACACACAAAGTTATTCTACCTGGTCATCGTGGGTCTTCTGCTTGAGCTGTAGCTGCTTGGCGGCCTCGGCGACCGTCTCACCGCGAATGCGTTCACACTGCTGCCGGTCAGAAGTCAAATGTAAGTTTTGCACCTCCAGACGACTGGACTTGGCTTGGATCTCGGCCACCTGGAAGAAAAACAGCATTTTATTTATTTATTTATTTAGTAAATGTGATCGACTCATCTGATGCAGTGTTTTTCTTTAAACTGTAATGCTTGGGAGAGTCACTCCTATACAATGGGCTGTGGTTGAAGAATGCATCATACTCGACTGTACCAAATTTGTTTCCAGATGATGCCTTTACATAATTGTACATGTTTTGTCTATTTCTATCCATCAATGTGTTTCTTGATGTACATTTTCCTCAACGTCACAGTGGAGAACATGAATGAAACCTACACTGAATGTCTCCCCGAGGAACACAGCACATAGGTTCATGTTGCTCTAGACCAGCCTCTGAGGGGCCTGTGATGCTAATGAGCACTAATTGTGTTCCACCCATAGAAATACAATGAGAATAGAATGGATATTGAACTGTTTGCCTTGGCCAACACTGTGCATTGACCATAGAAATAGAATAAGTTTGCCCGCTGTAACGGTCACAGTTCTTTGCAATGGCAACGGTACACATAAAATGCCGCTGCTCTGACCATCCTGCTATGTTGATTTGAATGGGAATGTCCGTTCTACTCTCATTCTACTTCTATGGGCATAATACTATGAATTTTTCATGGCATACACGACATTTATACCACATAATACAATCATCTTTTTTGGCAGACTATACTATGGCTTTTTTATGACATACTATGATTTTTTTTTTTATTAATTGTTATGACATACTGTGATTTTTATTACATACTATGATTTTTTTTATGGCACATTATACTATGACTTTTTTCTGACTTTATATTGCATACAATACTATGACTTTGACATACTATAACCTTTTTATGACATACTATACTGTGACTTTTTTTTATGACATACTATATTATGACTTTTATGGCATGCTATTCTATAATTTTTTCACGACATAGTATACTATGACTTTTTGACTTTTTTTGATTGACACCGTCGGAGGGGTATTAATTTAACTACATGTTTATTATTGAGGTTGTAGTTTCCAGTGGTGTTAAACTGGACTACATTGTACTGAGAAGTGTTTCTAATGTTTTGCCCACCACTTTTGCTAACATTAAAATACCTACATAACCAGACTCATAAGGTGCTCAGTGTTTTTCCATGTTTTATATCATTGTAAACTGAGTATATTTGGGTTTTGGACTGTTGGTCTGACAAGATGATGATAAAAGATGTCACCAAGCACTCTGGGTAAATGTGATGGCCATTTTCAACAATTAATCAAGAAATTGAGAAAATAATTAGCTTATTTATTGACAATAAAAATAATCTTTAGAGTTGAAACAGTTCTAAATGATAAATCGGTCATACAGTCATGAATTTTCTGTTGCCGTTGTCGAGTTTTATAGTAATTTAATTATATCATGTTTTGTATATATTCTTTCTTGAGTTTTGTGTATTTGTATAAAGAACAACTAGGGATGGGCTATAAATGCTGTGGTGTGTAACGTTGGTCCATGTTAAATACTATCTCTATAAAAACAATCATAGAATAGAATAAAATTGGTTTAGAATTTTGTGGGAAAATGATAATAAAAACATGTAAAAAGTTTACAATTACCACCTTTCTGACAAAGAAGGAGACAGAAGTGTTATTAATTAGTTTATGGAGAGGTGATGCTTTTTTTTACCCCTCAGTGAATGTTGTATCTGAATAAAATATTGCTCTTAAGAGTAAGAGTAAGTATGTGTTGACCGTCCTGCACTGTGCTCCTGCATCAGCAGAGACAAACGCTTTACCTCTGCTTTGACCCCGAGTTCATCACAGAGGACGTCTGTCTCTTTAGCTGTAGATTTATTATGAATGATGCAGCGGATACACTTCCTCCCTTGAGAAACTGGTTTCCCATTCAATTTGTTCTTTGGAATATTTCATCAGAGTTTAGAGGAAGGTTGGCAAGAAAGGAGTACAAATTTAAGGTACTTTATTTGAGTAATTCAATTTCATGCTACTTTATTCTTCTACTCTACTACATTCGAGAGGGAATTATTGTACTTTTTACTCCACTACATTTATTCGGCATCTTAAATTACAAGTTACTTTTCAGATTAAGATTTTACATAAAAAATCATAATGTGAATATCTGTATGTTTCTGTGTTGTGCTGGCTGTGAAAACAAATCTCCCTCTGGGCCAATACATCTAAATATATCTTTCTAATACTTCTGTACTTTTACCTAAGTAGGATTTTAAATGCAGGGCTTGTAGAGGATCTGAGTACGTCTTCCACCACTGCATATAAGCTTATCTGTTGGTATATTCTAGTTCCTATTAATATAACAACTAAGTCATTTTATTGTTTCTGTCATTTTAAAATAATAACATGAAATGAACACACTTAGAATAAAAAACTATGCTGCACACACCTTGTTGCCCACGTTGTGTAAGTACAGCTGGAACTTATTCTCCACGTCTCTGGACAGGTTGGTGCAGCTGTTTCTGATCTTCTCCATCTGCTCCTGCTGGCTGACGCAGGTGAGGTGAAAGGTCAGCTGGTTGGGAAACAGGTTGTTGATCTTGTTCAGGAAATCTCTGGTCACCGTTTGGATCCCGTCCAAAGACTGAGCAAAGTCCTCTTTGCACTTCCTGGTTTAAAAAAATCAAATCAAAACCTTTAACGTGTTTAATCTTAACAGTTTCAGTTACACACAGGGAGCAGGCGGAGAAACGGGCAGTACCTGGTGTAGGTGGTGAGCTGCTCCTTCAGCATGGTGTTCTCCCTGCGCTGGGCGATAGCATCCTGGTGGTGTGTGTCTCGGTCTTTCAGGACGTTGTCTCTGTCCTGGCTCAGGAACTGAACCATCTGGGTGAAGTTTGCCTCGATGAGGTTTATCATAGCTTTCTGTTGAGCGTTGAGGGTCTGCAGAGTCTTCATTTCACCTGAAGAGTTCAGCGGATCACAGGAAAACTTAAATATACAGTTATACTTCTAGTAACACTGACATGTTCTGTGTTTATTCATATTCTGGTACCATTTTCCAAGTCACCTTTTACTAAGTAACTGTTAATGTTTAGAAAATAATTTAGTAAGGTGTTATAGATCAGTTATTAGCCATTAATAAGAAGAGTTTTTGGGTTGCCACGATGGGAAAAAAATCTGTGAATCCACTGGTATAAATGTTAAAGAGACAAGTATGAGGGTAACAAACTATCAACTAAACCATCATTTAAATACCAGCCAGAGAGATTTTTCATAACCCAAAAGTTATTGTTGTAACTGATCTATAAAGCATTAGCAAATAATTAATTAACCATTAATTAAAATGTATAAACCCTGTATTAAGGGTACCTTATTAGAAAGTGGTACCAATATTATTTTTATTTCACTGTATTCAAAAAGTATTTGCTTTACTTGCAACCATCTTGTCTTATCTTAACCACATAGACTTTAATTTTACTATAAATATGTACAGTATATTATAGTATATTATTATTTTACTCATACATTTATCATTGTCAGAAATTTCTGACGCAGAGGATGTTCAGCAACAGTATTCTTTTCACAATATTAGAGCATTAGACTAAATTTCCCAAAAAGTATACAGTATAGTATAGCATAGTATAGTATAGTATAGTATAGTATAGTATAGTATAGTATAGTAGTGGAGTGCATACCACTGGTAGTGACCACAAGAGGGGTCTGGATGGGAGGAGTGGGACGACGTGTCATCATGCTCATTATTCTCTCAGAGTTAGCCTAGAAATGGAAAAAAAATATAAATGTATTTACAGGATGATTAATTATTTGTGGGTTTTATTTTATTAACATGGTGACCAATAGTGGTGGAACCTAAGTCAGTATATTTACTCAATCACTGTACAAATCTGAGGTACTTGTACTCTATTACAATTATCTGACTGCTTTAGTTACTACCTACCTTACAAATGAAAATTTGACATACAAAACATATGAAGAGCTTATAAAGTGTGATGCTTTGTTACAGATTAAACTATCCAACAGTTTATACAATTAGAGCTGAAACGATTAGTTGATTAATCGATTAGCCGAATGACAGAAAATCAATCAAGAAATTATTTTTAATTTTTCTCAAAATAATGCCAAACTTTCCACGGTTCCAGCGTCTCTAATGTTAGTGTTTGCTGCTTTTTCCTTGTAATTATAATAATAAATTATGTTTTTTGTTTGTCTTATAGTTGGAAAAAACAAGCAGTGTGAAGGTAATTCTGATTTCCATTTCAAGTTTTACAAGCCAAACACTGAATCAATAGATTACTGAGAAAATAATCTGGAGATGAATCAATAATAAAAACAATCATTAGTTGCACCTCAACCAACTCTGACAGTAAAATCCTGCTTTTACATTAATTAAGTAATAATAATCTAAAAATATAACACTGTATATAATAGTATAAGCGTCACATTTTGCATTGAGTACTTTTACTTTTGATACTTTAAGTACATTTTCCTGATTATACTTAAATACTGTGGTATTAGTATTTTAACTTAAGTAAAGGATCTGAATACTTCTTCCACCACTAATCACCAATAGGAAAATTAGAACAACTTACTTTACTAACTTACTCTTAACCTTCATTTGTTCATTTTTTGTGTTAAAAATGACTTAACAGCTGCATGAAATCACCTGCTTCTCTTAGCGTAACATCAATCTACTCATCTACTTACCAATTTATTTTTCAGTGTGTGTTCTGTGTTGTTGGCTTCAGTCTTCAGCTTCGCCAGCTCCGTCTCCAGAGCAGCTTTCTCAGCTGTGCGAGCTCCCAGCTGAGTTCCCAGCTCGCCTTTTTCCTTCCTCAGCTGGATGTTGTTCGCACTCAGCCTGTTGAAGTTCAGCTCCAGCTCCTTCAGAACAACAATCAGATCACTCAGCATCATCATCATCATCATCATCACAGCTCTGAACATATTATATACATACATAACATTTGTAAGATATATATCAGGTGAGTTTCATCAAAAGCTGTTGCAGAAATAATTCCATCTGATTCTTAAAGCCTCATTAAGTCTCTCAATGGTCCCCTTCTACTAAAAATGTGTTTTGCTTATTGTTATTTCACTTGGAAGTAAAGTTCTTATTTTGGGTTTTTTTTATTGCTATAATCCTATGTATTTATATGGTTCTTATTGTAACTTGTACCTCCAACTGCCCCATGCCTTTAATATGTTTCCGGATATATGGACTGGGAATGCTACAAATGAATTGCCCCCTTGGTGATAAATAAAGTTGTCTGAACTGAACTGAACTGAACTGAACTGAACTGAACTGAGGAACTATATCAGACACAAATTATTATTATTATTATTATTATTATTATTATTATTATTATTATTATTATTATTATTATTATTATACAGCCAAGTATTTTTATGTCTTTAAAGCATGTTTCACCTTTAATATCTGACAAAATAAACACTTATTATACAAGAAGATATCACTGACCTCGACCCTCTTCTCCTCTGCAGACTTCTCTGGCTGTCCATAGACGAGGAAGAGCACCAGGCTGACGATGATCAGAGACTGGATCAGAGAGGAGAAAAAGAAGAGGATCCTCATGTAGTAGCCACAGCTCTTCCCTCTGGACTTGCGCATGGGCTCCCTGGACTCCAGGCCAAACTTGGTCCGGGAGTAGCTGGAGCTGTACATGACTGCTGGAGGTGAAATGGTGGCAGCTGGTTTTGGAAGATCTAAACAGGAATTATTTTCTCCCAGGTGTCCGTTCTGATGTGGTCTTCTCTCCAAACCAGCGGTGAGATGTTTGTTTCTCTGTCGTCTACAGCTCTGCCACACTGTCAGAAACATACAGGCAGAAGTGGCACGTATGGATGGATGTAAACAATGACCCCTAGGTGTGTAAAGGGGCCATGTTTATAAATGCTGCTGGAGGGACACTTCCAGTCCATCCTGGCCCTCCCCTCTCCTCCCCTCTCCTCCCTCATCGACCTCTGTCACAGTTACAGCCTCCAGCGGCACCGCTGACAAAATTCTCACTAATTTTCCCGATGGTTGGGATAAAGGGAGATTAATGTGGCAGGAAGTTTAAATGACACATATAAAATACTCTTCTTCTAATCATAAAATCACCTCTACTCATTTAAAAATCCTGAATCTGTGAATATGCAAGTATTTTTTCTTTCAGAAGTTTAACTAATGGACAAAAGGTGTCTTCTACTGTCCTTAAAAGTCCATTCTCAGTGTATGTGCATTAGCGGTGGGTGGATCATTCCCCAAAATACCAATATTACTGATACAAAGTCTTGTTTTGAGTATCAATACCGTCATCATTATGTTCTGGGCTCATGAATACTTGCTGCAATACTTGCTTGTTATGGTTATGCTCATTATTTCAGAGAATTCACTCAATAAACATTTATTTATCAATAAAAATGGTCTTGTGTTTTAACTTAATGGATATAATCTTGTTTTTTCAAGTCTGTTTTAAAACAATAGTCAGGTGCCCATATCTTCTTTTTCCTCTTCTTATGTATATGTCTACACTGAAACAGGTTTGGCTTGCTGTAATCATTCCTCCTGCTCATATCGGCCATTAAGAAATCCCTTCTTAATGCACTTCCAGTGTTAAGTGATGGAAATTAACTCAAAACTTCATATAAAGCTAATCTAAGGCTTCAGCAGCCTGACTTAGTTACATCAAGTTATGGTCCTTTTAGCAGGAAATTTCCTCTTTGTGTTTCTGCTGAACTGTTGTGGAGGGATAGTAGCAGGAATTTCACACTAAAGACAGTAACTTTGGGAAATAGTTAATGCCTTCAGCTAAACTTTAGAAGTACACGTGGTGAAGACTAGCTTTTGTCCCTTACAACTTACATTGAAATCAAGTTAAGAAGGATCTCTTTACAACCAGTGTGGACGGGAGGGGAAGATTACAGCGATAAAAGCTCTGTCAATGCACATCTGGACATGAGGCTGTTGTATTAAGATAGACTTGAAAAAAATATGAACCTACATTTTAATGTGTTGCACACGACACATGAAAAACATCTATACAGTATGACCAAATGGTGAACAGACTGACAGACGTATACTCCAATACATTCCAACATGTGACTTGTCACCTTATCAGCAAAATGTGCTTTTGCATATTGAATTATTATAACTTATGCATTAAAGCGGCAGTAGGCAGAACATTTTTGGCATCATTGGGCAAAAAATTCCATGATAAACTTTCAGCATATTGTGATTCAAGTGTTCTGAGAGAGCGTTCCTATTGGCTGTTCATTCACCAGACAGCTGTCAATCACTTGCAAACTCTGATCAAACGGTCAAACTAGGCAGCGCTGATCAAATATGAGTCAATATTCTGTTACTATAATGACTATTTCTTTCCTCAAATGTTTTAGAAACATCCTGTAGTGTACTGTTTAGCTGTAAAATGAGAAAGATGTTTCTGAAAACATTTGAGGAGAGAAATAGACATTTTACAGTAACAGAATATTGATTCGTATTTGATCAGCGCTGCCTAGTTTGACCGTTTGATCGGAGTTTGTGAGTGATTGACAGCTGCTCAGAGGCGGCAAGGCTCCAGCTCGGCTCTGATTGGTTGTTTTCCTCCGGTCTGTGAAATCTTGCTGATGCCATTAGGAGCAACGGAGGACACCGAGGCACATGATTTTTTTCAGATTACCTATCACATGCACAACCGTCAGGATATAGTGACCGTTTTATAAAAATAACTTTTTTTAAAATCATATTTGCTCCAATTCTACCCACTGCAGCTTTAACATGCAAGTAGGATTTTAATGGTGAAATTGATCAAGAGAGTTCATTTAAACTACTTTATAACAGAGCTGGGCGATATGTAAAAAATCAACATTACGATACCTTTGACCAATCACCTCGATATCGATATTGAGACGATATTTTGGGGTTGACTGTTGGTGCTTTTCCTAAATATTTTCAAAATTAGATTTTTGATAAATAATCATCAGTAATGTGGATATAATGACTAAGTAGATAAAGGCAAATAATAGAACAGCTAGAACAGTCAATTTCAATAAATGATATCACTTTACTGTAATGCAGCCTTTAAACCAGGAAAAGACAACACTTATGCCATATTACGATTTCCAAAATCTAAGACAATATCTAGTCCCACACCACAATATCAATATAATATTTATATACTGCTCAGCCCTACTTTATACTAGCATACTTTTGGGCAAGGCTGGATTACCAGCCTGCAAAAACTTTTGAAAAAGAGGCAATAGGCAACAATTTTTTTTTTTTTTTGCCCTGGAGCCCCCTCACAGATTGATCTAGGGTATCAGGTATTTTAGCCTATTTCCATAGGTGTCAGATAATTATGGTTGAGTAAAATGTAGAATATTACCCTGTGAAATGTAGTGGAGAAGAAGTCTAAAGTGAGTTATTTTCCACCACTGTCTGTATGTGACATAAAAGAAACCAGGAAATATGACCCATCGGTGCCACATTTAAATATAGCGACTACAGATTTTCTAATCATATTCCCCTGGTGGTGGATGAACAATGTAAGCCATGTGAGGAGTAAAAGCAGAAAATACCAAACAAAACAAAAAGAATTCCACCATATCCTGTACAAAGCAACCACGGAAAGGAGTCATGTCAGTGGAGGAGTCAAAGAATGAAACAATAGGGACCTGTCATTCTTCAGGGATGAGGGAATAACAAATTCTCCCTGCAGCACAGACACACTGGATCCCCCCCACGCCGTTATCTGCGCTGATGACGTGAGGAACAGCCGGCTCTTCTGGAGAAGTGTGTGAAAGGGGAAAGGTCGTCCGAGCCTGTGGTTTTCCTGCTCCCCATTGTCTGCCTGACAACCTGTCTCACCGGAAAATAAAGTAATTTATGAAGGCGTGTTAGAGTGACAGAAAATGAGTGACTATCAGGACTCGGGAAAGACATCGGATCAACTTCTGAACGAAAACAGGAAGCCAAACGGTCAAAGACTGAGATAAAAACACCTCAGAAGATAACGGACCAGACACAATCAGGGTGACACAGGAAAATATATCTTTAGCATTGAAGTAATATGGATACCATAGGTGGATAACAGATAAGGCTTTCAACAGAAGCTGCGATGATAGAGAGACAGAGAGACAGATAGACAGAGAGACAGATAGACAGATAGACAGACAGACAGACAGACAGATAGACAGACAGACAGACAGACAGACAGACAGATACTCTCTACCCTCATGGACCACAGCAGCTTTCTGACAAGGCCTTTGAATTCACATCTCTAGAGGGACTTTGCTGCCATCTCCTGACAAAAACATAGAAAGCACATATGAAAATGAAAAATATTTTTCAACATGCCTTTCTTTTAATATCCACAAACGACTTCAAAAAGCTCATCTGTACAATGTGTTTCAAGTGCAGCTAGACTGGCAGTAAGAGGGTCTTTTTTTCACAATCAATCCATCAATGCAACATTGAGATAGTTGTCAAACGAGGGGCCGCTTCTACGTTACTGTACATTCCTTCGTCGTCGAGTGACAAATGAACTAAAGATTAAAAAACAAACCCCTTATAAAATAGAATACATTAAAACAGGCAACAAAAGGTGGAAATAACCAACTAAAAGGGAAGGCAATATAACAGAAGTTGTGAGCTCTGTGATACAGTACGTCATATTACAGTTTGTCTCAAGCTATCAAAAGAGGCTCGCACTGATTTCACCCTTTAAGACTTAAAGACAGGTCAGTGGTTTGAAAGATTTGAAAGAAAAATCAAACACTAAAGGATTGAGTTTAACAAAATCTGATGCTTTAACGATCTTTTCCTTCTACTTGTGTCCTGCTCCTGAACTTGCTGACATCCACTTCATCCCAAGGACACCTCCAGCAGTTTTACGGCTAACGACCGTCATTTTATTACTTCCGCAGCTTAAAACAATCAATGACTCATTCGTTCTTCATGGAAACACAATGACTGAGATAACAGTAACCTGCTGAGACACTCGTTTCTTTAAAACTACGCCTGGTTTTCCCAAATATTCTTACAAATCATTGCTCTAAAGCAGTTAATGGAAAAAAACAACCCTCAGTAATAAGGCTTACTTGGAACCCCCCCGCACCTTTCTGATAAACTACAGTGTGTGAATTTCACAGAGCAACAGGGCTTCATGAGTGTGCCCTGTTTCACACCGTTGCCTCAATGTCCTGGGGGTCTTCCCCCTCCAGCAGGCTGTAAGACGCGTGGCTCTGGAAAGGTCTTTGTAAAGGGTGAGCCAGAAGTTTGGCCATGCAGTTATGCAGCTCGATGGCGGGTCCACTCAGGGAAACCTCAAAGCGATAGCACATGCCCTTTGAGTCCAGGTTGCAGAAAGAGGCGTAGTTGTCCTGGAGAAAGAAAACATACCACATAGCCGGGGGTTAAATTGAACACAGAGACGCCCCACATAACAAATCACAATTTAACCCAAAATGCAGCACCAGGGATATATGCAGATTATATCGTTGTGTGAAATCTGATCTATGAAGTGGGTTTTCACAACATCCCCCCACACTCTTCAGACAGAGTAAGATGGACAGAAGTACTTAAATGAATTCACCACAAATACAGGAAGGGACGGAGCCCCCCTGAGGGGTCACGGTGGGAATTTTTGAACTTCATGATCTACTTTTGTGTTGCCCCTGATCCATAAGAAGTGGGGGGGTGTGGCTCAGAGGGTAGAGCAGGTTGTCCACCAATCAGAAGGTCGGTGGTTCGATCCCTGGCTGCTCCGGGTCGCATGTTGATGAGTCCTTGAGCAAGACACTTAACCCCAAATTGCTCCCGAAGGCATGCCCATCAGATTAGATCGTGATGGACAAAGTTGGCACCTTAGCAGCCTCTGCCATCAGTGTATGAATGTGTGTGAATGGGTGAATGCTGGCATGTAGTGTAAAGCACTTTGAGTGGTCGGAAGACTAGAAAAGCGCTATATAAAAGCAAGTCCATTTACCATATTAAACTATGTTTGATTTTCGCAATATTTCAATACTGTATCGATTCTCCAAAAACACTGAATTGATTTTTAATTAATCTCTTAAAAATCCAACGGCCTGCTGGCGGATCAGGCTGCTATTCTGTTTTTTGGTAGTGGTATCATATAAAATTAGAAAACCTAAGGAACCCATTGGTACAATCAGACTTCTTTTTGCAACCAGAGGAGTCGCCCCCTGCTAGTTATTAAAAAGAATAAAAGTTTAAGGCACTTCCACATTGGCCTCATTTCTCAGACCCAGAGGTTGTCGCCTGATCAGAGGGAATGCAAATCGTTTATTGTGTGGTAACAGGAAATATTGCAAGGGAATGCAAAAGTATTTCAGAAAACAAAATCCCACTGTGACCTTTCAGGGGCTCCGTAGGAAGGTTTCTCAAACAGTCCAGACACAGGTTAGTCTTGATACAGTACCAGATGTGCAACTGAAGTTTTTCTGTGCTACTGAAATACACTTAATGATACAACACAGCAAACAAACTTGAGCCAAACTACAGCATACATCCTGGTACACAATCTAAACGGATCATTGTGTTTTCATCAGCTGATCCACTCACCCTCCAGCTGGTCTCGTCACCCTGCTCCTCCACCCCGTTGTGCAGGTAGACCACATCAAAGAAAAAATATGGAGACTGCAGCATTTTCTGTGGAAGAACACAAGAACAAGCAACACCTTCACTTCAATGTGGGGAAGTGAGGGAGGGAAATCAAATTCAGACTACAAAGAAACAAATGTAACTCAATTACAGCCTGGAAGAGGGATAACGCAGCAGTTGTCCTACTTACACTAACAGCCTCTGAAGGGTTGAACTGAAGCTGTCCTGCATGGCGGCTGTAGATGAGCACAGTCCGCACCACATATGGAGGAGGGACGGTCTGAACATTGTCCATCGACGGCAGCTCAATCTTCTGACGACTACGACGACAACAGAAGAAGAGATGACCTTCAGTAAACACTTCTATGTAACGTTTAATGTATTTTAAGAGACTACGGCTGCAACTAAAGAGTATTTTCATTGTCAATTAATCTGTCAATTATTTTCTTGATTAATCAATTAGTTGTTTGGCGAAAAATGCTGATCAGTGTTTTCGAAAGCCCAAGATGACGTCCTCAAATGTCTTGTTTTGTCCACAACTCAAAGATATTCAGTTTACTGTCGTAGAGTAAAGAAACCAGAAGATATTTATATTTAAAAAGCTGGAATCAGAGAATTTAGACTATTTTTTCTTAAAAAAAAAATACTCAAACCGATTAATTATTAAAATAGTTGGCGATTAATTTAAAAGTTGATAACAAATCACTTAATTGATTAATCAATTAATCGTTGCAGCTCTATAAGAGGCCAAAAGGGTTTAGAGTCAGACAGTACTTACATTACATTAAGAAGATCTTCAAGGTCTACAGATGACAGTTAAGGTTAAAACTAGAATGTATTTAATGTCATTTGTATCACTTCATAGTTGGAAATTTATTTCCATCGTTTAAGAGTTGGCTTTGAATGAAAGGATACTGAAGGTCTCGCACACGTTGGTCTCAAGGTCATACAGACAGCTGCACAGCTCCCTGGGGTCGGAGGTGAAGCCTGACAACTACAGAAATAATGAGAAGAGGAAAAAGAAAAGACAATATTCATAAACATGTTGCACTGACACATTACATAAAGATTCAGATTAAAACAAGCATGTACTCACCCACAGAGCGTCATCATTGACTACTACCAAGGCAAACTCATGGCGTTTGTCAATCTTGTGTTTAGTTCTGACAAACATCTCAATCATCTTCTGGGATATGTTCAGGGCATTCGTTTTAGACCTAAATGGAAAGGCAGTTAAATTAGGCAGTGATGACAAATGAAACACGAACACTAAGGAATAAGGGTTTACTTTGCTGTAACTTACCCGTTAAAAGACTCCAACTTTGGCAAAGACATCTCTTCGGAAAGGTCTAAGCAGATGATCTGCAATGAGGAACACCAGATAGAATAAGCCATAAGGTGAAAGTAAGACTTCATTTTCATGTTAAGAACTGTAATGTAGGCCTACCACTTTCTCTGGACAGTTGACACGGGGAACTCTGAGCTGGTACTCTGCTGGTGGAGGGATGGGGGTTGTCAATGCGGGCTGCTGCAGTGTGGGCTTCGGCCTCTCTTTGGCTGCAACAACAGCGGTGGATATTGGCACCGTGGCACTGGCTGCAGCCGCTGCTGCTGCTGCTGCTGCAGCTACAACAGGAGCTACGGTCTGAGCTGCAGCTGCTGAGACGGTTGTGGTAGTGGAGCTGGGAGGACTGTCGCTGGTTGAAGCCTCGCCTTCGCCCTCAACACGACTTCCCACAGCAGGCTGAGGTATGTTGGGGTTACTGTTTCCTCCGAGGCTGCCCGTGCTGCTGCGACGGTCCTCGGCACCTTCAGGGTTGGAGCGTGTCCGAGGCCGCAGCTCCACCAGATGTTCCTCTCCATCTGCTGGGCCTGGCTCTGGCGTCTCCATGGATACACAGGTTACTAAGGAAGTGGAGATGATGAGGGTGGATGTTAGTTTAGACATGAAGAGAAACTATTATTACATTTGTAGCCAGAATTCCCCTTACATTTACCTGTGGTTGACACCCACTGGTATTAAAATGTCAATACAACACAAATTCACCAAGTGGTCTTTATACCTGCCTCTCGGCCTGGTACGGTAACCTGACCGTGAAGTTGAGGTCACAGATTTCTCGCCTGGTGCAGACTGCCATGAAGATTATGGGGGTCAAAAACCACCCTACCCTCCAGATGCTTTATGAGCAGTCTGTCATCAGACAGGCACAGAAAATTGTGTCAGACCCAACTCACATCTTACACCAGGAGCACCAACTTTTACCTTCCAGCAGGAGATATATAGTCCCACGGTGCAGATTGAACCGTTACAAACATTCATCCTTGCCGATGTCTATTAAACTTCTCAACAACTCGTAACATAAAGCTATCATAAGGACAGTGCAATATGTGAAATAGGGACAGTGTAATATGTTACATCTGTGTAATATTGGGCTATTGTCTGTGCAATATGGGCAAGACGGTAGATGGTGCAGTGCACTACCTGGGTGCAACACCTGCCATGGTGTGTGATAGTGTGTGATTGTATGTGCCATTATGTACGTGGACTGTGTACGTGTTGAAACGTCTGTTTCTGTGAAACTGTTTCCCTGTCATGTTTGGAATCGTTTATTATTGTTGTTGATGCTGTTTTAATTGTGTGTGATTGTAACTGCAGTAACTTATCTTATCTTAAAAATACCAGCAACAATTGCAAGTACAAGAAAACTGTCTATAAATCCAAAAAACAATCAAGACAAGCTTTAAAAGTTCAACACACAGATGGTACAATGTCCACTAGAAGGTTGCATGAATCCCAGAATTACCCCCCACTTTCTATACCAACTTTAAGATGGTATTTCTACTTTCAACCCAAATCATGCCAGTAACTAACTACACACTAAAGCTGCGATTCTGTCCTGTGAAAGAAAAGTGCAGTGTGAAAACAAACACTGGGGTGTTTTAGCTGAACAGGATGGATAGAGTACTTAGAGATGCATCAAATAATGCGACAGTGAGTCCATGCAGCTAAACAACACAGGTGACTTTTGCATTAGCTTCAACACAAATCAGAGCAAAGCGGACGAGTAGAGACTTATATTAAATGTTTTATGTTAAAATGCTCAGGGAGACTTACGTGATAAGTAACTGCGAAACTTCTAGGATTCAAATAAAGAGAAACTCATTGATAAAACTACTAAATATGTCAACGACGAGCTAACATCCTGACGTTTGTTTGGATCGGACTACTTCCTGACCGGAAATGATCAAAACCGGAACTGCTGGAAGTGTCGGTGCATTATGGGTAATGGAGTTTATTGGCGGTTGGCAAACAACGTTTTGGTGCATTACCGCCACCATCTGGTCTGGAGTGTGGATCGTTCTGGCTAATAATTACTATATCCCAAAAAAATAAATAAAAGAAAAATAACATAAAAAGTAAAAGAAAAAGAAAACAACCTCATATTTTTCCAATCATATTAATTTGTCTAAGCTACTAGAGTAATGTTCTATAACACTCATTTAGTGAGTTCTTTTGTAGAATATCTATTAAATCAAAGTGTACTTTAATCTCCTTGAGGCCTTGAATCAAATCTTTCTTCCTCATATCTCTCACAATGCAATATGTCATGCTCCACCGTTTCCTCTTGTCCACAGTGATTACATCTACCTGTGTCATGTTTACCTATTTTAAACAGTGTGCTGTTTAGTCCAGTGTGTCCACATCTAAGTCTTGATATGATGATTGTCTCATCTCTCCTGTTCCTTCCTACTACACTTCATTTCTCCCACTTTCCTTTGAACTCTGTAGAACCACCGTCCTTTCCTCTCTTCCTCCCATTGCTTCTGCCACCTTTCCCTCAGTCGCTGTTTGGGTAATGGAGTTTAATGAGGAGGATACATTTTCTGCTTTTTTCCCTTCCTCTTTTCCTTTGTGGTGGATTGTGGTGGTAATTATAGTCGTAACTATAGGATTAAATATAAAAAATAATAAAGTCATCCATGAATGCTAATCTATTTTGTTAATCCGTTCTATAAGTACGCTAAGTATGTAAATATGTACTGCTTTCTGTCCCTTACAAAAAAGAAGTATACTATTACTATAGGATATGGGATCCATGGATCACTTATATAGAATCTTCTTAACCTGTCTAGGGTATTTACTTAATTATTAAATATTATTTTCTACGTGCTGTTTTCTTTTTTTCTTTTTCTCTACATTTATTTAATTAATTAATGAATTAATTTAAGGTTTCTATCTTACCACCATGAATTATACTACTGTAGTACTTATTATTTTTAATTCTAACTAACTAATTAAATTATTTATTTATGTTATTTTTTTCGGGAACTTCACCTCTAGGGGTGGGAAGAAGGCTGGACCTGTCTCTGTGTGGGAGGCGATGTGTATGTGTGTATTTATGTATATACATATTAAATGTTAAATGTAAGATATACATTTTGTTTTGTATTATGGCACCGCTGTTGTGTTTTGTTATGTTTGTTATGCTATGTTTGGAAAAAAAAGTGTACTTTAAGTTTATTTTATGATGGAAACTTATATAGTTCAAGTATAATCCCAAGTATACTTTATGTAATAAATATACTAATATCAATGTACTAGTAGTATACTTGTAAGTGTACTACTACAATACGACTTGGGACTAAATTAGCCCACTTTAAATGTAAGAGTAGTAAACTTTGAGTACACAACTAGTTTACATCCAAGTTGTATTTTGTACTGCAACTATAATATGAACTATACTATACTATACAGGTATACTGTTCGTTTGCTAGTTATATACTTGTAGCCCTAAGTACAATTTAAAGAATACTCTCGGTAAACTACTAGTTTAGTAGTTTTTACTGCAAGTATACTCGTACGTTTTCTTTAAGTTAACTTAAAGTACTTTTCTATATACTTTTCAGTATAAGCCAAGTATACTTGGACTTTTCTGTATACTTCTCGGTACAACCAAGTATACTTAAGTATGATTTTGTTAAGTTCATCTCTGATAAGTACATAAAAAGTAATCTGAAAGCATACTCTCTTATTTTAAGCTTTAATAATAGCATACTTGAATAAACTTCTTTTTTGTACAACATCTTCCACTGCATAATGTAGTCTGCATTACTTGATATACAAAGACTCACCATGCTAAAAAAATAATATGTGGTGTATTATATCCATACATTAAGTGGGAACTGGTGTTGAATATATGATCTTGTATAATTCATGTTTGCTTTCAGTGTATGTATATTAATACAGTAGAAACGGTCTTTGCAGTAAACAGAGATAAACACAATTTAACACGTTTCTTAAGTCAGTGTCACGGTCCAAACTGACCAAACTTCATGCATTTTTCTAATTACACAACATCATAGTACATACTTCTATCGATATTTACAGAGCAGCTACACTATCAAGAGCTTACTCATACAGTGGACTATAGAAAAGGCATGGAAGCTAAATGTGGACAAAACAGGAAAGGACACAAAGTCACAGGGAATGGGTGGGGATGACTTTCTGAGTGTTTTCCACTTACTTCACTCATCACGCTAAACACTGTTGGGCAGACATGCAGAGAGCAGACCGCAGCAGTGACTGACTAACTATTGGAAAATATAATATCACAAAAACAGCAGGCCTGAAGAAAAACATCCTCTCATTTTGTTAAATGCTTAATTGTAGGCAGTGGAGAGCCACAACAGGAACTAAATCATTGCTGCAGACATCAGGATCAAGAAGTATGGAGGTATGTTATGATGAAAGTGAAAACATGTCACTTATCATACTGCGTGTTGCATGACTTGGAGCGTTATATGTTTACTGGGTAAAATTGACATAAGAATGTAGAGTACTTCAAACTTGTCATCTGTGAAATGGCTCGCTAAGATGACGCACTTTGTCCTTAAACAAGATCTACAAGCTGAATGATTAGACAGAATTACAGCAGCTCATGAAACCTGATTTGACCATTGTGAATTATAAGCAGAATGTTTAATGTCTATATGAGTGATATCCTTCCCACATGCCACGTTCAAGTACTCTGGTGAATTTGAGACGCTAAGTTGCCAAAAAAAAATGTAAATGTGAGTGTTTAGCTGGTGACCTATCCAGAGTGTTTCTTTGCTTTTTGCCCAGTGCATGCTTGAATACCCTTCCTGTGACTCTGAATAGAAAGAGGTCGGTATTGTGGATGTATTACTGGCTGGATAAGGAATTTAAAGTATGTCGCCAACTATCGCCTGCACAATATATAAAGATAGGCATTGCAAATTGTATAATTTCGGCATATTTAAAGGCATTATATCTACTTTATAGAGAAACATTTTGATCTAATTTAATTAAGCGTACATTCTTTGTGCACAACAAAAGATTGTTTGGTCCAAAATATTTGCTAGACAGGAAGTTGGATCTCAGGATGTTTTAGTTTCCCCCTTTTCCGCTGCTCAAAACAATAGCCACTCAACAGTGCAGCAATAATGTCTGGTTCAAGAGCAGGACACATTATTTTGCTAAGTTTCATTATGAGCCATTCTTAAATGGAAGATTGTTAATAACAGGCAGCAATAACATACACATTATGTGTTTTTTATTGGTAAACGAGAAGAACTGAAGGGGAAAAAAGAAGAAATTTGTCAGTAAAAGCTAAAATAATGATTCAGATAAAGTAAATAAATCTAACAATCCAAATACAACTTGATGTCTCTTCAGGATTCCTTTTTGGTCCGATGTGACAGCCTGGACGCTGGGTCAGGGTGTGACAGGGAGGTGATGACCCCCATCGATCATATGACCCTTGACCCTGAGGGCTCTGACCCCACGGCCAACGTGGAGCCTTCACCAGCAGAACTGGCTCAGTGTGAGGCTGAAGTGGGCACGCTGCTCAGCATCATTGCTGAACTGAACAAAAAGATGGGGTCATTAAAGGCACCAAGGTAACGTCAGTGAAGAGAGTAATTAGATAGGAAACTGTGGCACTGATACGAGCCATAAAATCGATCTGAATAAATAGATTTTGGTTCCCTTCAAATAAATATTTTGGTGGACCTGTGTGTTGTTTGTTCTTACTCATTTTATCATCAATAATCAAATATAAACCCAGTAGTGTTTATGAGTAAAAATGTTAATGCTGCTGGTGTTCTGCAGTGAACCAGACCTGAGACCACCAGGACCATCCAGGCCTCTGGTTCCAGACCTCCTGTCCCACAGGCTGACCAGAAGCAGCCCAGAGAGGAACACTGCAGCCACATCCAAACCACCACTGACTGACCGAGGTTGGCACCGACACAACTAACATAACTTTGTTTTTAATCTGTGGAACAAATCTTTTGGATGTTTTGCAGCTGTACTGCATGTAGCTGATCTCTCCTCCAACCAATAACTTGTGCCCAAAAGAACAACTGATGTATTATTTAAACTTTAAATAGTTACAATGTAGTACACAGTAAGCTAAAAAAAAAGAAAGAAAGAAAGAAACTATTCTTTTATTTCTAGTCTGGTAGGATATAAAACTTTACTAATACTAATACATTGTACTGAGAAAGTATTTTTCCAATTATTTGAGAAGTCTCAGTAGCTTTTTTGTTCGTTGTTATCTTAGAAACAGAGTCAGAGAGATATTGTAGTTCAACACAAAACTGACAGATATTAGGAGTGATCTGAAGAACTCTAAACTCATGGATGTGATATTTGCCAACAAGACAAATAGGTTTGAGAACATTGTTCACAGATTGTGAGCCTTTATTACAATCCAGAAACAACAACACCAACCATGTCTTATAATATTATAAGACATGGTTGGTGTTGTCAATCTATTAAAACTTAGATAAAACAATAAAGCAACTTCAGTCCAGAACTATTGAAGAGTAAGAACGCTGATAGAATAAGAAATGGATTAAATTTCTGTTTTACAGAAAGAACATACTGGAGAAATATCTGCTTTAAATGTATGTAATAATTTATTACACGGGAAGTATCTATGCAATATTTTCATGTGAACTTCTTTTATTTTAATTGGAATGAGGAATTAGGGTCTGACCAAACTTCCTCTGCTAAGATTTCTGGAAAAGTTAGTTTCCATGAAAAATTAGATTTGGAAAAAAACAAACAACTCTGAACTGAGGTCAGTATTTTTCTGATATGCTGATTATTCTGATCAGATAGGTCTTGGTCTTCCACCAATTAAGAGCTTGGAGATTTCTCCGCCCCGAGGGCCATATAACAATGCCCTTTTGATGAGAAACAGTAACTTTGGTGATATACTCTTTATAACATTGTATATATTCTTTGAGAACTATTCATACCCTTATAAGTCTTCATTCCCATAGAAGTTACCTCTATCAGTAAGTACATCTAAAACAAAGATTACACCCTTATCAGTCCATTCTCTTAGACTTGTTTTTTTCTGCCTCTCACTTTTTCCAACATGATTAACTGCACCTCTACTTTTCCTCCACTAGGAAGCGGTGGTGTGGTGTGGACTAAGCTCCAGCAGGTTTTATCATCAGTGGAGGACTCCATCAGCTGTAAAAGGTCCTGGGCCGCCCCCATCACAGCTTCTGACCAAGACAAGCACCGAGAGCATCTGAGAGCAGCCCAGGAGAGCTGGAGTAAGGCCACTCAGGTATTAGCACTGTGATACACTCTCATGAATCCTTGACTTATTTGAGTTGTTGTGATTAAAGCTGCACATTCCAACAAAAACTAAAAAGATTACTGACAATATTTGCAAAACCAGCTTTCGCTAATCTCTAATTTAAAATACTATTAATTCCAAATGTGCCGTAAAGAGGTCAATCATTGCCGTGTCTGTCTGAATTTTACCAATTTCGGAGAAAAACATGTCATTGTGCAGGCTATCTTTAGACTCCCAACGGTCCCTTTAGTAATTTTGGCTCACTGGTTACAGATAGTGGAGGAGATGGAAACAGAGTTTGGGATTTCCTGCCCATCAGGCCTGCCAAAGGACCTGTATCAGGAGGACATCCTGGACCTGGAGAAGCGAGACTTTGCTCTCAGAAGCACCTTGCAGAGTCACCAGGAGGAGCTGGAGAGAGCACAGAGCACCTTCAGCCTGATGGAAGAGGAGAAGAACAAGGTAGAGGAGAAGGTTTATGATGGGAGAAGGCAAAATATACAAATGCTAGAATCAATTTAAGAAGTGTGAGTACAGAAATGTAGCTGCCCTTCTTCTCTGGTCTTTCAGCTGGTTGGTCTCCATAAAGCCTGGAGGTCAGGCAGTCGCTCTCCTTCCTACCGGCCCACTGCAGGCGCTCTCAGTCCAGACTGGGCCTCTCCTCCCTTCCCTGGTTCACCGTTACTCCACAGAAGAACAGCCAGAGCTGTAACACCTCTGTCGCTGGGTGGGGACGGATCTCCAGTGGGCTCTGTTAACTCATGCAGTCCTTGTCCAAGTCCCATCGGCCTGGAGTCAGAGACAGAACGACTGAACAGGTGAATCTGAGGAGGAGCTGCTCAGGATGTCAACGAAAATCAGCTACAGCACACTGTCAACACTTATATAAAAATTTATTGAATAGTTTTGGTCCAATTTCCAAATCACAGTATTTGTTAAAATCACCAGTGATTATTTGGTTGAAGCTTAACTCAACCAATATGATAAAAGCACCTGATTAAACTGTTATCAGCTCATTAAATGTGTGTTATCAGTCATTATAAGTCTCATAAATGTGGGTAAATAGAGGCCTACCACACCTACTATGTTGTAAAAGAAAAGCAACACGTTCTAACATGTAAAACTTAATGAAACGTTACGTTTTGAACACAAACAAAACAGCTTCTTTAGGTTTAGGCAACAAAACAACTTGGTTAAGTTTAAGGGAAAATATTGTGTTTTGGCTTAAAATAACTACGAGTCTCACGCTTTCTATACTACAGCGCCTGACTTCTGCTTTTACTCCTGTCGTAATTACTACGGTCACTGGAGGTCACTGTTGTCTCCTTTTAATCCTTCTTTCGGTGATCTGCCATGTGTATCGATGCTTAAACTTGCATTCTTTCTAACAGCCAACAGGGGGCGACTCCTCTGGTTGCAAAAAGAAGTCTGATTGTCTATGAGAAAATGAGCCTACTTCTCACTTGATTTATTACCTCAGTAAACATTGTAAACATGAGTTTACAATGAGCAATCGCTAGTTTCAAGTCTTCTTCAGTACAGCATGATGTTCATTTAGTAAATTATGGTCACATTTAGAGTCAAATAGACCATAAAGCAGGGGATGCTTTAGGGCGTGGCTACCTTGTGATTGACAGGTCGCTACCACGGCGTTGTCCGGTCTGGGTGTTGTCCGCGTTTTCGTCTTGGAACTTTAACCCTTTCACAGTGTGTTTTCAGTTCATCAAAGTTAATTGGTTGCCTGAAAATATCTAATTCAGCATTCGGTTGTACTTAGCTCCAGTGTTTCGTGTCACTTCTGGTTGCAAATAACCAAGATGGCGACGGCCAAAAACCAAGATAGCGATGGCCAAAAAGCTGAACTCGAGGCTTCAAAACAGCAGTCCACAAACCAATGGGTGACGTCACGGTGACCACGTCCACTTCTTATGCACAGTCTATGCTTCTGACCCACATCTATGAGGTTTATAACCACTGATAACACATTCTTCCAATAAAGAAGCTTCATTGTTTGTATAATTGATTTAACCTTCTCTTCCTCTGCCTCATTATTCCAGGTGCATTGAGAGGCTGAGGTCCAGAAATGAACGTCTGACTGCAGCTCTGGAGCGAAGGAAGGGAGAGTCAGAACTGATCAGTATTACACTAAACAGACTCGAGGCTGACTGCTCCGCCCTGCAGATGGCTCTCAGATACTGGTACACACATGAAACACAGCTAACACACACATACAAAAGCCATTCAAGGACATTCAAAATAATGAATGTGTACAGGTCAGCAATCTAGATTTTTTAAAGTTTGAAAACAGAGCCATGAGGAGGTGCAGAAGTCTAGTTATCTCTCAGAACACTTGAATTACAATATGCTGAAAGGTTATTATGGAAGTCTACTGCCACTTTAATTGAGGTTCTTCTCAAGTACTGAGGTCGTATTTTGTCTTTGTGGTTGTGATTGACAGTGAGGAGTGTGAAGAGGCCTACAGCGAGCTGCTGTCACTTCATGACGCCAAGAAGCAGCAAAGCATTCCTCTGCAGACAGACTCAGCAGGTGTTTGAATACCGTGTTTTAATACTGCTTACAACTCAGTGCACTTATATACACAGTAGGTATGCATGTCATTCACACACACACACAAATCACACAGTCAAGGCTCACAGTTTTTCCTCTCATCAGAGGCGGTGGGTGACAGGCAGCAGCCCGACAGTCCATCAGCTCAGCTCATGAAAATGGGAACTGAAGAGCTGTCCACCTCCTTCTCAGCAGCAGGAGTCACAGAGGAGACGGAAACACAGAGTCACACAGGGCAGAGGTGACGTTTTAAAGTGCTCTTTGTACATTCAAGCGCAGTAATAGGAGTGGGTAGAAAGGAAAATGTCTCTCAATGTTGACAGACTGAAATTGCAAATAGAAAGGATAACATTTTACAAATCATTCTGTCCCGCCAGCAAAGCTCTACATGCTATTAACTTTATGTTTCAAAAGCTATCTGGTATGACTCAATGAAGCGTGACAATAATAAAGAACTTCTAAATTAATAAAGGGCCATTTCTTGGACCACGTTTGTGCCAGATCACTCACTATCTGTAACTCCACAGGACACCTGAGCTGGTGGAGCGAGAGGGGTTTCTCCGTCAGCAAATTGAGCGCCTGAAGAGGGATCGGGCCGCCATTTGTCTACCTAAGCCGAGCCCAGGAGTCGAGGGCAAAATGAGCCCCGAAACTGGTCACCTGGCTGGACCAAGAGGGGGACATGTGACTAAAGATAACGCCAAACCTCCTGATACCAAGAAAGAGAAGGGTTCCCTCTTCTATGAACTCATCTCCGTCAGGGTAGGAGCTGTGTGTCCTGCTTTCTGATTTAGAAAAATCAACATCTGAAACTGAAAAAAAAAACAGTCAAAACGTTCCATGCAAAGAGATAAACGTATAGAAAGTGTCTTTTGCCTAATGTCATAGTTGTTTTGAATTGTTTAAGGCAAAATCTATATTGTAGTACGTAACACTACACTTACTTTGGCTCACAATGCCAAAACAGTGTTTGTAGTGTACATACAGTTTATGTACAAACACTGCTGGCAGATCTCCATCTATCTATTGAAATCCACCTAATCCAGTATCTCTAACAATAATTAAACAAGATATTACACCTCGCTAGTTTAAGTTGTTCAAAACCTGAAGTGTGGGTATCCTGATAGTCCAACTCAATCTCATGGGAAAGAGTATAAATAGTATGACATTAAAAGGACATTCAATGTGTCATAATGTAGCCTGTCATGTCATTATACGCCACACAAAAAAACTACAGTAATGGCTGCTGTTAGGTTTAGGCAACAAAACCACTTACTTGGGTTTAGGAAAAACATCATGGTTGTACATAGACTACGTAAAATATGTACAGAAACAATGTAACAGAAGTACAGAAAACACGTCACACACGTAACTAACGTAACTTGAAAGTTGTGTGTCTGTTTGACCCATCCACCTTCCCTCCTACTCGCCATAAGCAGTCTTCCTCATTTTTTAATTTACATCACTAGCTCTGACCGTAGCATATTTACGCAGATGCGTTTGCATTGCAGCCAATACAGACTACAAGGCGTACAAATGACATGCCAAAAGCAAGAACGGCGTTCTTATTGCGCGCGAAATTACTTGCAAATTACCATATCATTCATACGCCATTTAGTGCGACCGGGCTGGACAGTCGAATTGTTAAGGCGCATACAACATAATCCTAATTTCCACAGTTTGATTCCAGCTGGGGACTTGGGATAAAACAGATAACCATGAATTTACATAAGAAAACTTAGGGTGACCAATACCAATACAGAAGTCATATAACATTTTACACATTGGGGTTTTAACCTCCAACAACAACCTCAAAAGTGGATGTAAAACCTGCTGGTTGTGATAAAATCATACACCTTGTGCTTCTGCCACTACTACACACACAGCTTTTCTTATGCTGTATCTGCGTTCAACTCTTTGTATACTGTGGTTCATTTTTTCAGGAGGAGATGTCAGATCTGCGAGGTCTAATCCGCCTCAAGGAGAAAGAGCTGCGGTGTCTGGAGTGGGGTTTAATGGCCCAGAAGGCCCAGGAAGCAGCTGGAGCTTTCGTTCCAGAAAGCCTCCGAGAGGAGATGGAGGAACGTAAGCCTGAACAACAGGTAGGACCGACTCCTACAGCAGCAACAGAGACTTTTTAAAAAAATTAATCAAATAATACAAAGTCAAGGTGAAACGAGCAAGAGGGAGCAGGACGTTGGTCCACTGTGGCAGACCCGATTCAAATCTGGGTGTAACACATGGGAAATCACACATCTACCAAAGCAGAATCCCTCCAGGCCAAGAGGGATATTTTGGTTCCACAAGGTCTTCTGCTGGGCACAGATTCATACCGCACCACACACCTCTGTCATTGTCAGACGAGAAAGAGGTGAACAGCTAGTTTAGGTTAACCCAGCTTTCTGTCTATTACTGTATAGACACAGGGCGTCAGAAAAAGGGGTTCGCAGACCTTTGTGCCTCGAGGGTTAAAATTTCTCTCTAAAACTGGTTTCTTCCTCAATGTTCATTTTTTATTGGTTTAAAGGAACAGTGAGTGTAACATTTCGGAGGATCTATTATTAGAAATGGAATATAATATTCATACTATGTTTTCAATAGTGTATAAGCACCTGAAACTAAGAATCGTTGTGTTTTCGTTAGCTTGGAATGAGCCCTTCATATCTTCATAGGGAGCGGGTCCTCTTCACAGAGTCCGCTCATGTTTCTACAGTAGCCCAGAACGGACAAACCAAACACTAGCTCTAGTGAGAGCCTTTGGTTACCTGAAGGCCACCATAGTTCTCCAACACGCTTGTGAAACTGCGGTAACGTGAGCCACAGAGTGCAAAGCCGTGCTACTACCAGCCGCCGCCAGACTCACGTAACTCCTAAAGTAGTGTTAATGTGGTAAGGATGGCCTCTGAGCGAGGCAAACGGCAGTAGAGGAGTGAGTAGAGGGGTACTCAGTAGGTTGCAATGTGCAACCACACCACTAGATGGCGCCAAATCCTATAGACGGCACCTTTAAAAGAGTAAAGGTTTCATCTAGATGCACATGGTCGTGCTCAATAACTTATCTTACAGATCCAGTTAACTATTCCAACCAAAATCGCACTGGCTTCTGGTTGCAGCATAGTAAATTATGTTATTCTGTTCTGCACAGTTTTTTCTCAACCTTTAGAACAGTCGGAAACAATCTATGATGAGGACAATCATTCTTTGGTTGAACTGCTCACAACCCTGTAACACTGCTTTATAACTGTGTCTACCGTGTTCGTTGATAGAGAATTGAATGAGGAATGCCTTTTGAGCATTAAAGATAAACGTAATTGAATGTTACATTTCAGAGAATCTGTGAAAATGCAGGTAAACTGGGTAGTGTTGCGGACATCGTCGATCCTCGAACCAGACCCATCCTGAAAGAGCTGCAGGCCGTCCTGCAAAGGTGAGACATTGTCATTTCTCTGCATAAAACACTATACCAACAAGGAACGAACAAGGAAACCTGGTAAATTATTGAATGTAATGTCACTTGGAGAAATTTAGGTTTTCACGGATAAATGAAAAAAGCGACCTGATGAATGTAGTTGAATGAATCATGGAGACATCTGTTGCCTGGTTTTATCTGTTGCTTAGGAACACTATCAGCAGAAATGCAGACTTTGGACATAAAGTGCTTCTTCGTCTCCATCAGGTGCTTCAGAGAGCATCCTTTTCTTCCTCTGACCTCGAGTAGTGAATACTTCTAAACAAAGCCCTCTACCACATTTGCTCTAAGGTCATCATAAAGACATTTATGATAGATTTCCTTTTGTTTCATCTGATCTTACTTTTGTTTTCAGGGAACAAGCCCTGAAGAAAAGACTGGCTTTAGTCCAAGACTCTCTAAACACAGCTCTGTCAGACAGCTCCTCGCACAGGAGGGACAACGGAGAGCACATTGCTCGGCTCTCACAAGCTCACAGGTAACTATCAAAAGAAAGGTGTTCAATAACTTGTTTTTGTCTTTGTTCATCATCATCTGTCTGCATGTATAACTAAAGCTAACAACCCGATAACACACCGAAGCGTGTAATAGACCCGCTGATCCACTAGAGGATACCGTATCAGTTAGGGATGAAAATGACATGCCTAAAGCAAGAAGGGCATTGTTATTACATGCTTTTGCCTTGCACATTATCCTACAGACAGGGCTGAAGCTAAAAAAACAAGTTTTGTAGTATCATTGTTAATGTGAGAGTATTAAATTGTTTCTCGCTGGGTGGGTTTCTTCCATTCCAGTAAAGCCTTGAGTTCGTACCGGCAGATTCGCAGGAAGTACCGGGAGCAGGTGTGGAGGCTGGAGCAGAAAGTGGTGGCTATGACGGAGAGTCACCAGCACCAGAGCGGGGCACCGAAAGCTGCAGGGGAGGCGTCGGAGTGGAGGAGGGAAGAGACGGTTCTGTGATTCAGCTGTATCCACTAGAATATATGGACATTATATTAACAGCTATAATCAGCCGCCCTGCTGAATTCAAGTTGCTCATATGTATTTTTATAATTTGTGGAGTTATTGTCATTGTGAGCATGTTAGCGTAACACACATATGGCTTTAGACTCTTAGTCTTGTTAATAAGATATGCTAAGAAGTTATAGTTACTCAGTTTTCTATCCTTGTAAAGAGATTTGTACCTTTTCATCTATTTATCTGTTGACCCATTAATGACATCTACAGCTGTTCGTTCAGGCATTGGGAGGTAAATACAGTATATAGAGTATGTAGGGCAGTGGAACATGGAAACAAAGTCAGTTCTGCCTTTTCAACCCTTGTGAGAGTCACCAATAAACTGAAAAAGGAATCCAGAGCTTAACTTGTCTAACAGGACTCACACATCACAAGACACATTCCTTATTTCAGAGAAACAGCTGTCATGCAGTCATGAATGTGTGAGGCTGATTCAAGGACTGAACCCTCAGAGGACTTCGGGACTGACCTCGAGAGTGCACATGTCCTTTTTCCCATACAGGCCGACTGTATAAAGCCACTCCCGGCCGGCCGTGCTGCCGTCACAAAGCTCAGAGAAGAAGGGGGATGGGGGCCAGGACAATGGCTGATGTGCACACAAAATGTACGGCCAGCCCATTTGTCTTCTTAACACTTCCATAGCTCTCTCTGCCTTTCACTATTTCCACTTCTCTTCAATGGTTTGCTTGTAGCAATCTAAAAAAGAAGTTGGTGTAAAGCTGATCCTCTTGGAAAAGACCAATTGCTTGATATTAGATGTTTTTGGAGAGTTAAAAAGAGTACTCTACTGATTAATCATCTGATTCCTATATCAAGCAGCAGAACCAAAGAAATTATCTTTTTCATTCCATACATTCCTCTCCCTTATCAAAACCCGGTGCCTACATTACCCACGATGCAACTTGACCGTCAACAGTTCAGTCGTAGATTCTGACGTTTTATGATAGTAGCAGCTAATGCAGCCTCGAGCAAAGACAGACATTTACAAATTAATCACACATTAATCACGTGTTTTTTTATTTGTTCAAAATGTACCTTAAAGGGAGATTTGTCAAGTACAAAACAATGATAAATATTGTCCAGAAACCCTCACAGGTACTGCATCTAGCATAAATAATATGCTCAAATCATAACATGGCAAACTGCAGCCCAGCAGGCAACAACAGCTGTCAGTGTGTCAGTGTGCTGACTTGCCAAAATCTGCATGTGATTATCATAAAGTGGGCATGTCTGTAAAGGGGAGACTCGTGGGTACCCATAGAACCCATTTTCATTCACATATCTTGAGGTCAGAGGTCAAGGGACCCCTTTGAAAATGGCCATGACAGTTTTTCCTCGCCATAATTTAGCTTAAGTGTGGAGCGTTATTTAGCCGCCTTCACGACAAGCTAGTATGACAGTAGATTTGTTAGTTAAAGCGTTACTATTGCGTTAACTTTGACAACCCTATTAACGCTTTAAAGGCAGGATCGGTGATCTGGCAAGGGTACATTAGATTTTAAAAAATGATCCAATCAAAAATCCCAGTCCATTGTGGCCAACTCTTTTCCGATGAAAGAAGCTAGCAGCAGTAGCTCCCTCTCTAGTCCCTAAATATAGCGAGAAAGTCGCCAAGTCGGCAGGACTGACAGTCTGTCGCTTCAGAATTTCTACTAATATAAAAAAAAAATGTAAAATCTTTACCAACCCTACCTTCAAATGTGTAATAATTGGAAATAAGAATGTATCTGTATGTTGTGTTTGTGCTACTGTCACATGTTATTGTTCCCAGATTTGAAAACCAAATAAAAATGTAAGTACAGGTATGCCAGATATTTCAAAATCTGTACAAATAAATCTAAAACTATCTGTACAGACAGACACAACTAACAGTAATTGAGAGAAAACAATGTCATTTGGGTGAACCAACCCTTAAAAACCCAGCTTACTCCTACCCCCTCTTCATACCCATCCTTTGCTCTTTACTTCACTCATACCTCCATCTTCTCTCCTCGCTCATCTCTCAATCATCTCCCTCCCCTCTCCCCCCTCCAGCCGACCCCCCTGCCCTGACCCACCCGAGCCGGTCAGCTGCAGCTGTGACCGGCGGTCAGGAGGTTAAGGCAAAGGTTGAGTGTCACACCCACAGGGTCACAGTGATGCCTGGCTGTTGTGTTAGCTTGTGAATGGAGGGTTCAGAGCGCCAGACGAGGTGGCGAGCCCCTGACGCCCTGACTCCTGCCTGAGCTTGCCCTTTCCCGAGCAGAGGTCACCGCAGAGGGCCTGTCCTCGCCGCTCCCCCAACACCTCCAGGTCACCATCGCTATTGTTGTAATAACTGCCATTAGAGCAGACGATACAATTATCATTCCATTTTGTGTTCGCTCTCTCTCAGATCTATGTTAAGCTTCTGAGTTCATCAAAGGTTTTTTAGACGACATGATTATTGTAACCTCTGGGTGACTCTCGTATCAAAGAGGCCACATTATGAAAAGAAAAAGGTATTTTTATCCTTCATGGCTCAAAGAAAGAACCAGGACAACAATGGAAAAATACGTCATTACAAGTCCTGCATTCAAAAGATTACTTAAGTAAAAGAACATCAGCATTACCAGCAGAGTGTGCTTAAATTATCAAAGTAAAAGTACTCATTCTGCAGAGAAATGGCCCTGGTTAGTGATTCATTATCATATAGTACAATATATGATTGTTAATTCATGCTGGAGCTCCTTTGGACCACTTTATATATTGTTACAGTAATTAATTTATATCAATGAATTGTATTTAATAAGCTTATCGTAGGATTTTTTAAATGTAAAATCATAATAGAGCTGCAACAATTAATTAATTAATCAATTAGTTGTCAACTATTAAATTAATCGGCAACTAATTTAATAATTGATTAATTGGTTTGAGTAATTGTTTAAGAAAAAATAAGTCAAATTGTTCTGATTCCAGCTTCTTAAATGTGAATATTTTCTGGTTTATTTACTCCTCTATGACAGTAAACTGAATATATTTGAGTTGTGGACAAAACAAGACATTTGAGGACGCCATCTTGGGCTTTGGGAAACACTGATCGACATTTTTCACCATTTTCTGACATTTTATAGACCAAACAGCTAATCGATTAATCAAGAAGATAATCAACAGATTAATCGACGATGAAAATAATTGTTAGTTACTGCCCTAAGTCATAATAAGCAAAGTAAGTAGTAACTATATAGTAAATAGTCAAGTTAAGAACAAGTAACTCAAAATTACTACTTAAGTACAGTAGCGGAGCATTTCTCTGCATCTATCTCAGTATTACGGCATTAGGACTGTCGTCATGTATGATTACTTCTCATTCTCATGATTTATAAAACATTTGTCAGTGGAGTACTGGAGTAAAAAGAACAATATTTCCCTCGGACATGTAGTGGAGTATAAGTATCAAACAGAAATACTCAAGTTAAGTGCATACAAGTCGTACTTCAATACAGTATTTGAGTATATGTAACTTTCTCCCTTTGGAACTAATTGAACTGCTGCAGGTTTTTGCTTTTAAATAAATGTTATTCAAACAACTCAACATTTCTATGTTGAATGATTAAAACCTTGTTCTATAACCTTGACCCTACATCAAAGCATGAACGATCTAATCTAATCTTGCCCATGATAAAATAATTGTAAGTGTGCATGAGTGATGAAATATGCATTGAAATACATTTTTGTAAAAGTGCACTGAAGAACAAGTGAGATAAGAAAGTCAAACAAAGCACATGAGAACGGACTGATTTGGTGGTCAGTGTATAGAGGCTGTAACTCTCTCATCTGGTAACATTTAAGCTCCACATCTCTGGACACATTTTAAAACCCCCACATGTAACAACCAGCATTCAAGCCTGTGGATAGGGGAGTTTTTCAGTGCCTGGGAAAAATGCTCAAACCATTATTAGACAACGACAGAGGCTGTCAATCAGTGTGGGGGGTGGACGCAATCACACACACACACACTCACACACACACACACACACAAGAAGGGAGGGCCAGTGACCTAGGGGCTTAAGGTCAACTCATTTACTCTATGCATCCATTCCTCATTTTAATAACTTGTCTCTCTGTAAGCTGTATAAAGAGATCACAGCCTGCACCCTCTCTGCCTCAAAGCCATTAGCTCACCTGTCACAGCCACTCCATATCCCCACTCATCTCCTCCTCCTGTCTATACCTCTCTATTCTCCGCTCTGTGCCACGCTGACCTGACACCTCTCTCCTGAGCTTTCTGACACCACGCGGCCCGTGGAGAGGTCAGGAGGATGGGGGGTACAATTGGCATGGAGTAAGAGATTTGACCTCAATCAAATGGCAGATCACATCCGCTTATTGTGCTCTCACCCACTCAGATAATGACAGCAAACAGCTCAGACCGACCATCACAACCACCAGATAAAGAGGGAAATCGTGTTGCCGGTGAAACGGAGTCCAATTATGGGGATTTTCATGCTCAAGCTCCTATTAAAGGATTGACTTCTTGTCTAGAGGTTAAGAAAGTTGTGTGATGCCTGAAATTCATCCTGGATCATTGGATCAATTCAAAGAGCACTTGGCCCGCTTACTGCAGGAAGGATTTTATTTTGTCCTTTATTTATTAAAACTAAATAAGATATTATTTTTGTTGGAAAACATTAAAACAATGAAAGGACAATTTTCCATTAGGGTTTAGCACTATTACATAAACTAAGTGACAATGGAGAGACCTTCCACAAGCCAGGACTAATGCTTTAAAGGACCAATGTGAAACAATTAGGGGGAACTAATGGCAGAAATGGAATATATTATTAATAAGTATGTTTTCTTTAGTGTATAATCACCTGAAAATAAGAAAAGTTGTGTTTTCAATACCTTAGAAGTGGGACCTCTTCACGGAGTCGGCCATTCGTGTTTTCACGTTTTCGGCGTTGGCCACCGTAGCTCTCCTACACGCTTGGCACACGGGAGAAGTTTCAATTGGTTGCAATTTGCAACCTCACCGCTAGATGATGCCAAATCCTACACACTGCTCCTTTAAAGAAAAAAATACACATGCCATTTAGTCGAATAATTTAGCATCATTTATCTAAAGATTCTGAAATTCTTTTTAAAAAACAGCATCCTGGTTTCCTTTTTTTCCCCATTGATTTCTATTGTGAAAATAAACTCTTGAGACAGGCAATCCATTTTTAGATTTTTTTGACATTGAGTTCTTGACATATACACTCACCGGCCACTTTATTAGGCACGCCTGTTCAATTGCTTGGTAACACAAATAGCTAATCAGCCAATCACATGGTAGCAACTCAATTCATTTAGGCATCTAGAGGTGGTGAAGACGACTTGCTGAAGTTCAAACCGAGCATCAGAATGGGGAAGAAAGGGGATTTAAGTGACTTTGAATGTGGCATGGTTGTTGGTGCCAGATGGGCTGGTCTGAGTATTAAACTGCTGATCTACTGGGATTTTCACGCACAACCATCTCTAGGGTTTACAGAGAATGGTCCGAACAAGAGAACATATCCAGTGAGCCTTGTTGATGTCAGAGGAGAATGGGCAGAGTGGTTGGAGATGATAGAAAGGCAACAGTAACTCAAATAACCACTCGTTACAACCAAGGTATGCAGAATACCATCTCTGAACGCACAACACGTCCAACCTTGAAGCAGATGGGTTACAGCAGCAGAAGACCACCCGGTACTAGCAAGGTGTACCTAATAAAGTGGCCGGTGAGTGTATGTTTATGCAGTTACAGGTGCAGATTGTTACAGAAAAATCATAATGGACAAAAATTAATGTAGGCGGGATGTTCACTGTGATAGATTTCACTGTAACAAATACACTCAGTTGTCAGTTTATTAGGTACACCAAGCTAATCAAATACAACAGACCTGCAATAAATCCTTATGAAGGTTATATTGTTCAGTTATTGTTGAAACTGTTAGAGAGGTGTTGATTCAACTGTATGGTAATTTTGGAGGATGTGGTTTGTGGTGCTGGCAGGTATAATTGCTATTTAGCCTACCCTCATTGATATAAAAGGGGTGGGGAAAAAAAACCTCATAAAATCTACATAAGTATGGTATGTAATGGAAAAGTCTCTTCCTTAATAAAAACATAAATATACTGAACTTGATAGCCTGAACACCTGAATGGAGCTTAACATGTTTTTGTGATGTACCAAACAGATCAGTGTCTAGAGCAATAACAGAGCAGATGATCTAAAGAGGTCAGTTAGCCCGTCAGTTTGTGAGCGGTAGATTACAGCATAAGGTGTTTAGAGAGGAGAGATGGCCGGGGGGAGTGGCCACGTCCTAATCCCGTTAAAGCATTTGAGTCGTCTTCACTGAGCTGATTAGGTTAATTTTCATCCTAAGCACCTTATTTGACCTACAGGCAATGTCTGCCGATAGCAGAGGGCACAAGCAGGGAGCAACAGATTGGACTCAGATTTACGAAAGCTTGAACTTGGTGATTGGGAACACGATCAAATTGTTGTGGCTACATAGAGTGTTAGGTTAATGCCCTGTCTGTTAAAAGCAAAGCATGTTCATCTTTTAAACGGGCTATCATATCGACAATCTGTCAATGGTTATCACATCTAGTACACATCAGCCTCTTCAACAACATGGATCCTTTGGCGGGCTCATCATTATAAACTTTTACTGTCAGCGCAATGACGCTTCAAAGCATCATTTAAAATTAAGTCACGATCCACCATACATCATGTTGAATAAACTGACAGTTATGAAGTTCAAGGGGTGTAATTATTTTGATGCTTCGTTCATGACATTTAATTATCATGAGAAAACAAAGCATAAAAGCAATTACGACCATAACGGCGTTCCATACAAATCAAGGGAATATGTGTATAAAATGCTCCAATTCTACCCACTGCACCTTTAGTAACATTAAGATTATTCCTAAAGTGAGTTATATCCATAGACTGTATAAAATATGGACGTAGTCTCTGTGACGTCACCCGTAGGTTTCTGAAGAGCAATTGTGAAGCTCAAAGTGGGCGGCTCCAGCCGTCGCCATCTTGGCAGTGATGACACAGCCGAACTCCCTGCTAATCCAAAAATGTGCAAAGAGGTGGATCGTCAGCGGAGCTGAAGCGGGCCGGGTGACGCAGCAGAGCAGACAGCTAGCAGACAGCTAGCAGCTAGCGGCCACGCTCTCAATTACACTGAACTTTAAGCCTTAAAGAGACTATTTGTAACTTTCAGAAACGCTTGTTAACAGCGACACCTGTGGCTGTTAAGTCAACGAAAGTCAGAGTCGGGCTCGCGCTTTGCTCACTCTAAATAGACATGAACGAGCATCGCTCAAAACAGTGAGGCGACACACGTCAGCTAAAACCACAATATCACTCTATATTTCACCTGCTTGGCAGTAATGTTAGCTGACCAGACGAAGGTCTCTCCATGAATCAATGCTGATCCTAGTGATGGCTTTTCCTGTCTCAGCCCCGCTGCTTCATCCTCCGGGGCTGAAGCAGCGGGGCTGAGGCAGCGGGGCTCCGCAGCAAGTAACGTTATCATCTCCGACCGTGGCCAGAGTGAACAGGGAGACACCGGCACCCGGTTGGAGACGAAAACGTTTCTCGCTGCGGAGCCCCGTCACTTCACAAGACACGGGACACCTCTGTTGGTCTGGAGGAGCTGCAGCAGTTATTTCTGCACAAACGTCCACTGTACATTCACTAGATATTCTCAGAGCTACTAGCTCTTCTGCAGTGTGGAGTGTGCGCGCATGAACGTGAGGTGGAGTGAGAACCGGCGCGTTGTGTGAGTGAAGACAAGCAGGCAGAGGAGCAGTCTGAACAGCGTAGCCACACGCGAGCGCACATGGGATCCCGACCCGGTAGATTTATACGTGTAAAAAGTTACAAACAGTCCCTTTAAAAGTTATATAAACATTCACCACCCATACAGTTGTTATGAAAGGGGATATTACCTACAGAGACCAAAACCGTTTTTTGTACCTGTAAACATGCTTACTCCTGCTGTAATATTGGGCATTTTAACATGGGGGACTATGGGGATTGACTCGTATACAACATGAGTGGTATTTCCATTAAGTGTGAAAAAAATGTTTTATGTAACTTTGAAGCTACTGAAAAATAAAAGAGGAATAATGTTAACATCAGAGTTCAAGTGGTTGAGCCAGAGCAACTCAGTTTAAACTAATTCTTATCTTTACAGCAGACACATGGAGGAAAAAGCTCCACTGCCATTACAGTAAACAGTTCTGTTGACTCCTTTACAAACAATGGGTTGATACCTTGTTCACAGCAAACACAAGATAGCTGATTTGAATGACAACAACACACACCAAATGGGAAGTTTCCCACCATCTCCGGCAGGTCCTGGGCGGGGGGGAGGGCAAATATTGATTGGACGCTGTGTGTTGCTCTGGAGTCACCCCAGCAGATGTTTTTCTTTGGCAGGTTCCACTGCCTTGTGTATTTTAAATTGCTCCGTCATTCACTTGAGGTCAAAGGCCTGAGGATGGAGAGAGTGTTGTGAGAGGGGAGAGAGATGATTTTTTTTTTCCTCTGGCCTCTGGGCCAAAGGGCAGCAGAGGCTAATGAGGAAGGAGCACGGAGTCATGTGCTCTTGCTTGTTCACCCAGAGTTACTCCTCAGAGTTAAAGTTTAACCCCAGTTTTCAGATTCCTCTGCACTTTAACTCGTGCAGTTAACACACTTTCAGATCAATAATCAGGCCACCTTCTGCTGAGAATCACCTTCATTATTTCAAACCAAAGTCACACCTAGTACATTTACAAAAAAAAATATTTTGTTTTTATCATTCAACACATTCTCTAAAAACAAATACAGCAAGAAGTGAGCTATTGCAGCAGTATATGCTATAATGTGTGGTTTAATCTGCTGATACACTGACACAAGTCTCCTGTGTTCAGGTGAGGAGACTATAGAAGCAGCTCTTACAGCCTACAGGGCTTCAGCTGGTTAAACCTGTATATACATATCATGGAAGTATGTCTGTGTGTTTCCATGTCAACAGAGCCTTGTCGTGACTTTAGTTTGAACTTTATTGTGACCAAGGGGAGATTTGCCTTGCAGCCGAGTGAAACACACAAAGCACACAGACTTTGATGTAAAAATTCATAAAACATAAAATAGAAATGTGTAAAGCACATGCTAAATCGCTCAAACACAATATTAACAGCATCCAGTCCTTCCAACCAAATGGCATGAGAGACCAAATAAATGATGTAAACACACCTGTTTAGCCATTTAACCATGTACATGTGAAATATTATAATAAATAGTTCTTCCTTGTTACTGTACTGCCGATGCCAATACACCGATGGACCAACAACAGCTGAGAGCAAATACATCCAAGCTGATATTTGGGTATTGGTGCCTTCAAATGGGGTCGTGTTTACCGTGTTCGTGAGAAGAGTCCATATGAACGCCCCCCTCTTGTCGTATTCACGACCTCGTAGTAGAAAGTTTCTGAAAGCTCCGAGTTCACGAGTTGTGACGTGTTTGTTGACGTTGTCAGAAATGGCGGAGACCATGGAAGATCATTTTTCGGTACATAATAAGTGAATATATTGTAATGTATATTGTTTTTCTTATATATATCAAATGTTTATATTCCCATTCTCATCTTTTTCCTCTGTCAGTATGTCATTTCCTGCATCATGTTACCCACTTGCTAGCTGGCTAAACTGTTAGCCTCTGGACGCCGAGAGTAAATATTGCCTTTGCTTAGCAGCGGCGTTCTTCAGGACTTAACCACTTGAACCCCAAGCATGTTGAGTACACGACTTCCCATGTTGTAAACCGGAGCTCACGAGTTTCATTTGAAGGCACCAATACTGTTGATACATGAGCATAGTCATCGAAAAAATCTATTTCTATGTAAATGAGCTTCAAGTTTTCAGAAGTGTGCTTAGTTCCATTTTGTGTTTGTATACAGTGGAGAAAAACTGTTATTTTCTATGGATGTCACCACAGACACATTTCATAATAATAATAATAATGCAAATATATAAATATTGCAACACTTTCATCAATGGGCCATAGGCTCAATCACCATTATGTTACCTCATTTGGCTATAGATAGTGACTTAACGAGATTAGAGGTGCGTTCCTGTGCATGTCAGTGTATACAGTGTGTGTGTGTGTGTGTGTGTGTGTGTTTGTGTGTGTGTGTGTGTGTGTGTGTGTGTGTTTGTGTGTGTGTGTGCAGTGTTCAGGTGAGTGTAGTGAAGGTTTGTCTGCTTCACTCTGGTGGCTCTGGACTCCTGACTGTGTTGAGAATGCACAGGCTCCGCCACAGTCGACTTCACGCTGAGAGCAGCTGCATTCCTGACCCGCAGTTCAAAGAGCAAAGAACACACACACACACACACACACACACACACACACACACACACACACACACACACACTAGATATATCCCAGATATATAAGGCATATAGGGTACACTTGTGCACAAGGGCACGTTCACACTTTGCTTCAGACATACAAAACACACATTTCAATGCACAGTGACACTTCTATAACATATGCACACTCAAACAGACATAAATGCACTGTGTCTGTTTGCATGCACGCACACACACACACACACACACACTCACACACTCACACACTCACACACTCACACACTCACAAACACACACAAACACAGTAGCTGCAACCATGGACACTCAGAAAGGTCAATGATCCAACCTCCTGCAGCCACACCGCACTTCTCACTGTGGTCTGTTTTACTATGACAAACTGATATTACCATATTATTTTTCTTGACATAATCATCATTATTATTTGCAATCATTTGTCCTGATTTTTTAGAACTATTTTATTGTCCTTTTCTATGACTCAAATCCTGTAAATGTTTAATTTATTCCACACGTCTCAAAGCTTCAGAGAGTCTTGTTTACAAGATTCAAAGACTGAACATTTTGACCTTGTTGTTGTTCATGGGCTCCAAAGTCCACAAGTTAATTTAAAGTGATTATTTGTTAGAAATCTGCATTCCCCAAAAAGCAGCATTTACAAAAGACAACGTATGAACTAACTTGACATCTCTGTGAATATTTCGTGTTCAGCGGAGGTTATGTTTGCTTCACTTTTAATGAGTTGTTTTTTAAAAAAGCATAAAAAACAATCAGTCAGTTTTTCTTTTTTTAACACTAAAGGAGTTTATCTCTATTATTTAACTGATCCCGTCTTGTTTAGTTTGACGTCACACGTTTTCATGTTGCGATCGGTCATATGCAATGAATGCATTTAGTAGTTTATATTACATTGTTTATATCAACATGAAAATACATTTTGCAATCAAGGAACAGCACATACACCATTACATTTTCACTCACAGTGACGTCGACATCAAACAAACATTGATGATGTATGGAGGATGTCTACGAAATAAATGTTTCTTTTGTTAGTGGTGTCCCTGTAAAAGAAATACTGGACATTTTAATATCCTCAAAGCCTTATATTCCTCTTCTCTTCTTTCTCATCCACTAAAATGAACAATTAACTAAAAAAAAACAACAGATGACAGGTCGACTGTCATAAAGGTATTTATATTGTACTTTTCCAACATGTTCCACTCCCAAATCTTTACATATTCAAATCTTTACAGGTTTTAAATCAAACACTATTCCACATGGTCTGCTAGTAACCATACACAGAGGCTTAAAGGAAAGCACTAATTCAACTTACAGCAGCTTAGCTCGGCCCAGATAACCTCTTAACCAAACAAAAGACCTATCCATGCACAACGAGTCTCGCTGTGACGGATGTGGGTTAAAGTCACCTTATGCGCACATTTAAAAAGGTTGAATTAACGTCACCGATGGAAAATTGCGTAAAAGAAATCCTTCCTCTTCCTGTGAGCCTCTTTACCTCTTTTCTCTTTTACCATTCACACATCTGAGAGACAAAACATTCCTTTGAAGAGCACAAGGACAAAATGTTTTGTCATTCTGGGGGAATTCCTGTAAAACCATGTGATGAGCAAACGCTTTTTGGTACACAGACGTCCCTTTAACCCGGCATGCTTGGAAGTGAATACCTCCTCTGTGGGTTTTTTTTCTTCTTCTGCGTTTGGAGGCTGTTATTGGAAACCTTGGTTGCCGGCCCTGATTGTTTATTTTGTCCTCCCTTCACATGACAATGCTGTTGGTATGACAGACAAAGCAAGCCAGAAATTCCACAGGAGTATTGTCGACTGCCAAGACGATAGATGAGTTACGCAGCAAACTATAGAGTGATTTGTAAAACAGGAGAAGTATGCACATGTAACAATTTGTTTGTGCCATTAATGATCTTAAAGGGGCAATCCGCAGATTTTACATATCCAGATCAGTTTACTCGACTACATGATGTCTGTAAAAACAGCAATCCTGTCTTTTAAATGCAACCCGGTCTCACGGGATGGCGTATAAATAGCACGTCATTACACGGACATTCCTTGTGTCATGAGGACACATTTTAGGCGTTTTGTGTGTTATTCGTACATCGCTTTTGCGTGTCATTTTTAAACCATGCAACAAAACTACGGTAACGCCCACAGATAGGTTTAGGCAACAGAAGCACACACTTAAGTTTAGGCAATACACCCACTTTGTTGGGATTACATACGCAAACTAAGGCAAATACGTACGGACACAATGTAACATAAGCACGGAAAACACAGCACAAACGTCACTAAAAAACACATGACGAACGTTACGAACGTAACTTACAAAACAACCTTAACCTGGTTAAAAGTTGTGTGTTTGTTGCAACACATACCTCCCCTTCCACCAGTCTTTCTCACTTTTCATTCTACGTCACTAGCTCTGAGCGTAGCATATTTATGTGGATGCATTTACATTGCAGTCAGTACAGACTACAAGGCGTAAAAATGACACGCTAAATGACACCCCAAATGAAAGAAAGGCGTTCTTATTGCACGCTAAATACCTTACGTATTATCATACACCTTTTGGTGCGAATAATGGGCTGCTTAAATACATCTATATACTACTAATCTGTAACAGAAAATATGTTTAGAAGAAAATGTATTGATGCCAGGATTAAGCGTTATCGACATAATGAGGAAACTTTAATTAACATATCTAACAAGGCAGAAAAGGTTGATTCTGAACGTATGAGTAAAATGTTCACCGGCAATGTATTTCATTGGTTTTCCTTCAGTATCCACCCTTAGTGACTAAAGCATGGTGAAGCATTTTTGTGGTTGCAGGATGTGAACCCCGGACGCCACTGTCAAAGTCCTGCACTTTGTACACCCATCATCCACCACGAACACCTCCCTACAACTTCAGAAACGTAGCACCTCCTTCACAGGAAAAGAGTTTCCAGGGAACAATTACGCTTCCCATCAAAATGTAAATGGAAAAATGATAAGTGATACTGTAACTGTAAGAGCCAGACTATGCTAGAAAAGAACTATTTTGTGTGATGTGTTCAGACCACTTAGGAAATCGAAATTAATGGTTTTCCGAAGACAACAACAGCATGGTTAAATTAGAGAAAGATCTTGTTCATGGCAAATTAAATATGATTGAGCAACTAAAGCACTTGGTTAAGGTTAGGGAAAGATTGTGGTTACAGTTCATAAAAACACAATTGTTAATTGATGGTCTGTGAACTCTCGTCTCCTGCATGAAGGTTTGGCGTGCTACAACCACCAACCACCCTGACCTCCAAGCACTTACTTTCCACCTCAACACATTATAGGCCACACTACTATACTTCCTCAGTTGGCTCTAAACATCGGCAATGGACATGAATCGTGAAATGCAGAATCGCCCAGTATGGACGTTACGGGTGGGAATAATCAGAGGCCCCATGATACGATATTATCACAATACTTAAGTCATGATACGATCTTATTGCGATTTTAAATATTTTGCGATAAGCTATATTGCAATTTATTACCTTTTTTCAACTGCAAATTATGCAGTTTATCAACGTTTGTTTTATGTAATAAGACACAATTTTAACTCTGTTCATCTCAGAGTTTTCATTCACATATCTTGAGGTCAGAGGTCAAGGGATCCCCCTGAAAATCGCTATGTCAGTTTTTCTTCGCCAAAACTTAGCCTAACTTTGGAGCGTTATTTAGCATTCTTCCCAACAAGCTAACACGACATGGTTAGTACCAATGGATTTCTTAGGTTTTGTAGTTTCATATGACACCAGTATCTACACTCTAGCTTTAAACTGAGCCCGCTACAACCTCTGAAAGACAAAATAACGGCCGTCGGATTGTTAAGAGGTTAATAGTTTATATAATAAAAGATCGATACTTTATGTGCGTATCGATACAATATTGCCACGCAAAATATCGCGATACTATGCTGTATCGATTTTTTCCCCCATCGCTAAGAGACACTGGGCTGGTCGTAAGACATGGACTAAAGGTCAGAATATCTCAACTTTTCTTCTACAATACTAATCACCCATTTAAAATGTGCACGCAAAAGCTCAACCAGCCCCATCCAGGATGCAGCAGTTCACCAGGATCGCTGGCATCCTTCACACAGACCTGTGAGTGTGTGCAGCAGGTGTGAAAAGGAGCCGCTGGCGTATCGTATAACCTTTTGACAAGCTGCTCAACAACAACAGGCCCTCCCTGTTATTATTGGGTCAACAAAGTCGGAGGAATTCTTTGGGATTAGAGTGAAGTGGAGAACATGAGTGTGAGTGCCATGCGCTCGCTGTGTGGACCCCGAGGCCCCCCTCTTTGTCTTACGGTAGTGTTGGGGTTAACTCCCCCCTTTTCTCCCAGGCTGGCCCGGGGTCAGGGGGGAAACAGGCAGCCAGTCAGGCCGCCAGGCATTCTTTCTATGTGTGTGTGCGGCTGCAGCCCACTCAGTGCTCTTTGACTCCGTTGGCCTTATAAGGCATCCAGCGCCATGGCAACGGCAGGGCTTGAATAGCAGTGTCAAATCCCTCAGCACACAGACACACGCTCACTCTCCCTAAAGGAGGGAGCGAGGCAGAGACACAGAGAGGGGATTGAGAGGAGCAGGAGAGGAGGCTAGGCTATCTCTGGGCTGCTCTCCACTGCAGCGTCTGGCTTTCACTAGAGAGCTCTATGACCGTGTTTTTCCTGAGCTTGTTTGCCTAATTTATTCCTGCCGGGGCCAGCAGAAAGACAGGCGGAAAAGAAAAGAAAAAAAGGACAGGCAGAATAGTAAAGAGTGCAACAGTACACCCTGACTTGCGGACAGGGAATGCAGAGAGGTTCTGGTTGTTACTGCTGGATGGACAAGCACTGACAAAGCAGGAGACAACACTTTGTGGAGCTTTAGGAGAGGAGGAGATTTCTCAACTCTGCTTTTTGTTTTGGCTCCTTGTTGTTTTTTTTTCTGTGACATTTGAGCATCTGACGCCACAGACTCTGAAGAGTTGGAGGAGCCACAAGAAAACATAAAAGAAGAGGAGGACTTATTTGATGAACTTTGTTCCTGAAGAGACCACAAAGACGTTATTCCAGGAGTGAAAGGAGCGTATTGTCTTTCTCACCACTTCTTATTTTAATATCAAGTTTCCTGAGACAAAATACTTGTTGTATATGAAAGCTGAAGTGGCTCTGTGGTCGTACCCTCTCTGAATACCAAAGGAAGAAAGAAAAAATCCAATTTTAAAAGGTGTTTTTTTCTTTCTTCGGAACACATGACTGAGCATTTCCAGAACAAAATATGATCTTATATTTCCTCTTCATCGCGATCACCTCTGCTTCTACAACAGCCCCGACAAGACAAGAGTGAGTCTGGACTAGAACTGCCACAGATCAGCAGATAACACCTCTGCACGGCAGGAACTGGTTGGACTAGTTTATAAGTTGGAGGAGAGGGCAGGGCAGTTTAACCCTGCCTGAAGGAGAGCTGTGTTTTATTTTCCTCCCACTTGCTTGTTCTTCTGGGAGAAAGTCGAGCGCTGAGAGAGGGGCAGAGCTTCTTTCACATTTGGAGAGCGACTCTCTTTTGTCCCTTGTCACTACGCTTAGAGATAGGTGAGGTGTTTTTTTTTTAACTTCATCCAGGGGGGGAGACGCAGAGAGAAAGTGGGAGGGAGGGAGAAAGAGAAGGAGTCAAAGTGTAATTTATTGTTTCAGAGTGAAAAGAGCAAGGCTGCACCCTTTTCTCCTGCCTGAACTCTGAACCACTCAATGTGTGTCTGAAGTTTTCTCAGACCTCGGGAGCCATTGATCGGAGGTCAGGGCTGAGAACACAAGAAGGGTGAAAGACAAGAACAGAGAGAGCAGAGGGATTAAAGAAGAACTAGGGAAATAACAGCACTGGAAAGGACCTCCAGGTCATTACGACCAGACGGCGAAGGGGAGAAAGGTCAACACGGGAGAGTCCGGGACGACTTTTTTGTCCCACCTCTAAGATCTTGGACAAAAAATACAGACGTGGAGCCACTTGTTTTCTTGTCTGGAATCAGTTTTTAGACTTTGAGGGCAGTTGGAGAGTGGGGGACAGGGCGGGTCTGTGTATGATCCACTCTCAGGGCGGCGTGTCTCAGAGAATATGGCCATGGTGAGCGGGGGATGGGGCAACCCCAACGGGGACACTAATGGACTGGGGGAGAAGGCCTACCTGAGGAGGGAGGAAGAGGAGGGCTCGCCTCAGGCCGGGAGCAGCGATGTGGACGTCGGGGACGAGGACAAGAGCTGCGTGGTGGACTGTGGGGTGTGCGGGGACAAGTCCAGCGGGAAGCACTACGGCGTGTTCACCTGCGAGGGCTGCAAGAGCTTCTTCAAGAGGAGCATCAGACGAAACCTCAACTACTCCTGCAGGTGAGGGCTGCTGGGAGATTCAAACTGAAGTCTTATTTTGTTTATAATTTGAACAGCAGAGTTGAAGGAGACTAGAGCGGCAACAATTAATCAATCAGTTTATCAACTATTAAATGAATCACCAACTATTTTGATAGTCGATTAATCGGTTTGAGTAATTTTTTAAGGAATAAAAGTAAATTCTCTGATTCCAGCTTCTTAAATGTAAAAATGTTCTGGTTACTTTCTTGGGCTTTCGGAAATACTGATCAACATTTTTCACCATTTTCTGACGTTATCGATTAATCAAGAAAATAATCAACATATTAATCGACAATAAAAAAGTCAATCGCAGCTCTAAAGGACACACATTTCATTTATTTTGCTCGCTCTTCTTGTTGGACCAAAGTGTCTTTTTTGGCAACACTTAAATTAAATTTTACTTTACGTTTAATGAAAGATGTACAACACTCTATAAGGTAGTTGTAAGCAGATATAAATGTTTATTAATGTATTTGTCAAAAACTATAACTCCTCCTGTGGGCATATCTACAACTATTATTTTAATTGTTGATCAATTTGTCGAATATTTTCTCAATTAATCAATTAGTTGTTAGGTCAATAAAATGTCAGAAAATGGTGAAAAATGTCGATCAGTGTTTCCCAGAGTCCAAGATGACGTCCTCAAATGTCTTGTTTTGTCCACAACTCAAAGATATTCAGTTTACTGTCATAGAGGAGTAAAGAAACCAGAAAATATTCACATTTAAGAAGCTGGAATCAGAGAATTTTGACTTTTTTCTTTTAAAAAAATGACTCCAACCGATTAATTGATTATCAAAATAGTTCACAACTAATGGATTAGTCATTGCAGTGCTAGATAAAATGCGACAATATAGTAATACACTTAGTAATAATATTGCCTAAAATATATCTTTATAGGAGAAGTTATCATTTTTGACAAATACTGTACATTAATAAACACTTATAATGTCCTAATATCTACGTACAATGACATTATAGTATGTTATAAACCATTTATTAAATATTTATATAGTGCTTATAAATGCTTCATTCACATTTATGAAAAGACACAACAGATAAGTCCATTTCTCACTATATGCTCCAACCTTGGATATGGCTCACAAACAGCCTTAGGGGAGAAAGAAAAGAAAAGAAATGAAAGCCCTGAAGGTCAGTCATGTGAGGATGGATTGCCTCAGAAGGTCAACATTCCCATTATTCTTCACCACAGGAACATAATGTTGCAACTCAATTCTCTGCTCTTACCAAGACTACGCCTCTGAATGTACTTATTTCTTCCACATAATAATGCACTAACGCTGTATGAAAGGTGTCTTTTCAGTCAGTTTGTCACGTACGGGACTAAAAGCAGCTCTCTGTGACATGTTGGCAGACCTCGTTCTGCTGTAAAAGGCAACACAAAGGCGTGTAAGGCCGATGATTTACAAAGGTCACAGCCTTGATCGCTTTTCAGCCACACCAGCTCACGCAGTTCACTCACCATAGGGGTCAGTAAGGGGGAGGAAAGGGGAGGAAGATGTCTATTGTTTATTCGAAAGTCACTTAAAGAAATTAAAGTCTTGTTTTACTATCATGAAATTATCCGTGAACATTGTATTTGTTTTATCTTATCACATTAAGTGTTTTATCGTTTGTTTCCCTTGTTCAGATCAAATCGAGAATGCCAAATCGACCAGCACCACCGCAACCAGTGCCAATACTGTCGTCTGAAGAAATGTTTCCGTGTAGGAATGCGCAAAGAAGGTATGAAAAGTCCGTCATCCATGTGCACAGCAGGGTTAAGGTGTTGTTTTTAGGATTAGTAGACACATGAACGCGTTTTTACTGCAAGAGGTGAAAAATCTAAGACTGAACCGTGGATGTCTGAGGTTATTTGTGTCCTTTTAGGTTTCACAGTAGTGGAAAATCCGTTACTTACAGCTGCACTAATAGAGTGCTGCAGGGATGTCATATTTTTGTAGGCCAACCAGGAAGTTAGCATCGCCCTGGGTCCCCCTCGACAAAAAGCCAATGGGTATTTTTCCATTGGGTTTTGGACAAACGTTTATGATACTTACATGTTTTGTTCAGCAAGATAATCTCCAAAAATGTGTGAATGCAATCGCCAGAAGTAAAAAGCCTAACTTTAGGCTATAAACGAACTACACCACGGTTATCCAGAGTTATTTTCCTCGAGCTCATGTGACATATCCGAGTTCTGCCTGCCAGCTTTCTGCTGGATGCGGCTGTAATAATGGATATATTGGCTGTAATTCATGACTTTTATTGTCTTATAATACACCCATGGACTGTATGCTGTAAAGCCTGTGCCGTAAATGTATTCATGCAATCCGTTAATTTAATGTACTTTAATTAACATCTCCGTAGTAACTAGTAGGTAGTAGAGTAGCACAACATAAACGGAATTTAATGTAGCTGTAGGATATTATTATTATTATTATTATTATATAGGTAAAGATATAGATAAACTTGTGTATGCTACGTTCATGTGAGCAAGCCGGGACGGCGGCGTGACGCAGCGTGACGACTGTGACCGAGTCATGTGACCAAGCGGACGCTACAGCTTAGGCTTCATGCGCCACTGAGCAACTCTCATAGGAATGAATGGGGCCCCGCCTCCAACGCTGAATCTAGTTCTTTTAATAAATCCATGGTTAGCAACCGCCTTTTTTAAGACACATAAAAGCTTAAAAATTCATGAATGGGGTATTTACTGACATATTTTATGTTGTAGAACAAAACATTAAAATCTCTTCAGCTTGTGTTAACCACAGATCTTATTTCAGGCATCTAACTAAAAACCCATTAAAAAACAAACTTCAAGACGAGGGAACCAAAAGTGCTAAAATGCTAACTCATTTCCGGGTTTAGGACTCATTCCTGTAGCCCTCTATTGCTATTTTTATATTTACAATAGATTTACTGACTATATGTGACATGGTGACAAACCTACAGGGAATTATCACCTAGTTACCCTCAGCTCTAAGGACCATTTTGGCATCTTTCAGCTCATTGTTTTGGTTTTACGGCCCACAACTTTACTGTGTTGGTTCGCTCTCATTAGCCACGTTTCCAGAAGCAGCCCTGATAAACCCATTATACTCTGCCTGGCAAACACAAAACAGCAGACAGACAGTTAGCAACTAGCTGGTGAACACAGTGGAGCATTCAGCAGCTAAAGAGCCACATATTTCCCTCAGTGGTGGAGACCAAAAACAGAGCTAAAAGAGATGTTGCTCTGTAACTGCTGGATGTGTAAATGAGCAACTGCTTGGTCACATTTTCCATATTAACTTAAAATGTGATAATACTGTTCGTCAATGTTATTTTTACAGCTTGTTGCGCTGCCCCCAAGTGGCAAAAAAGTCTGTGAATATAAGTAAAAAGTAGTTTACTAGTAAAAAGTGTGAACCTGTGAAAGTAAAAGTTCTGCATTAAAAATTTTACTGATCAGTAAATTGCATTAAAAGTAATAAAAGTAGGATAAAATATTATTATTAGTAGTATTACTGATGTAATGTGTAAGCAGCATTTTAATGTTGTAGCTGGTCGAGGTGGAGTCAGTTTTATCTATTTTATACACTGTTGGTTTGTTTAGACTTGAATAATTTATCATATTTTATGATGTAATCATAATGTATATATCTTTTATATAATATCTTGATCTTCAAATTAACTGCAGCTGTTAAATAAATGCAGTGAAGTGAAAAAACTAAAACATTTAGTGGAATAGAGGTATAAAGTAGCATAAAATGGAAGTTAAGCAAAGTACAAATACCTCAAAATTGTACTTAAGGACAGTGCTTGTGTAAATGCACGTAGCCACTTTCCAGCACCGAGGTTTGAACCAATCATATCCTCTCCTTTGCATACCAATACCATGATTCATGTACAAACACCCTCCAGCAAAGCACAAATACCCAGAAACACACATAAAAATACAAAAATATGAGAAATGGGTAATCCACAGAGAAAACGCTTACTTCAACAGAAACCCCCACTGACATTTACCAGTGATCCAAGCACAATATTTATACTGTCAACCAAAGCATGTTTTCCCCCCGGAGCTCGACTCCCTGCTGCTGTTGAGCTTCAGGGACGAGGAGGAGGCGACCATGTTTGATTTGCATAACAGAAAAAACAACAAGTTGACAAGTTCACTCCGTCAAAACCCAGTGAGCCTTCTGTATCTCTATACAGTGTGTGTGTCTATATATAATTACAGTTATAATTTGCTGCAAAGTTGATTAGTGGTAAGAAGAGATGATTCCCATTTCCCCTGGTATAATTATTTTCAATCCTACCCTCATTATCACATCACAAACTATTTTAAAAGGATTTGTAATTGTATTCCAGTCGTCTATAACCGTACTTGTATTTCAGTCTGTGTCAGTGGACACCACGAGCCGCCGTCCCATACATAATGTGCACTGAGGTGACTGACGTGCCAGGGGTTATATTGAGCCTGGTTATTAATGAACCATGCTGACCGCAGCCGTGACGCAGGTTGCACTGTTTCCACATTACCTGGAAATGTCTGTTTCACCTTTAACACAGTCAGAGAAGCACACGCTGCTTTCAGTGACACTTTGGCATTTGGAAGTGTAACTACAG
>CAKAOH010040383.1:0-21356 GCA_916701665.1 Sebastiscus tertius
ATGCCAGGCATGGGCGACAGCTCCACTGGCAGGTAGACTCCAGGCGATATTCAGTAGTTCAGAGCGTTAGTAACTCGAGGGAACGAGTTACTAACTGGCGGGAACGAGTTAGTAACTCGAGGGAACGAGTTACTAACTGGAGGGAACGAGATACTAACTGGAGGGAAGGAGTTAGTAACTCGAGGGAACGAGTTAGTAACTGGAGGGAACGAGATAGCCTTTTAGATTCAATAATTAACCTAACCTGCATGTCTTTGGACTGTGGGAGGAAACTGGAGTACCTTAGGAGTTATTTATTTATGCATGATTTACACATTTATTTTTAATATTGATTTTGCTACATTCAATGACACTTTGTGTATTTATTTATTTATCGAGTCATTTATTGATTGATTGATTGATAGATTTTTTTTTTATTTTAGCAGGTTCCGTCCTTCATACTATTTATGTGACTCTTGTGGTCCACCATAGGCTACAGCATGTGAGATGAATTGTTGAAATATCAAAGAATGCAGCCTACTGTTTTCCCTCAATTGATTTTGAAATTGATGATTTTTAATTGATTGATATTTATTGATTCATAATAAATAAATAGTTTTCATGAGAAAAAAAAGTGAAAGAGGTTGTGACATTATTTATCGAGAGTTTCAAGTTTTTATTTGCAAAATGTTAGCCTGTAATGTCAGGTTGATGTCCCTGAATTTATGTGAGGCACTTGGCTTGGATCTAAAGGGTTGCATGTCACATTTTCAACCACTAGATGGCGGTGTAAACATATTTCAAATTGGGAGCTTGCTTCTGGCACTTTATGGTCAACTGAGGTAATCAACGAGGTATAAAATTCAGGTAACGCACAAAATGGAGATGATGCACTTATTTTTTTTCCACAATATTTTATTGAATTTTCAAAATCAAAATACAACACAAAAACAGAAATCACGTGACAGCAAGGACAAACACGAGTAGGTTGCAGACCCCAAGGGTTGGAAAAACTGAAAAAAAAAAAACAGCATGGTATGTAGATCTATACATTACATGAAAAGACATTATGCAGAATTCTCGGGGCTTGGATATATTATACAAACCAGGGAATACACAGCCAAGGCAAGACAGTAAAATGCCCAGAGAAGAACTTCAGACACTCATGGGGGCACTGGAAGGGCGCCAGTCCACAGTGCAATGCCCCCTACGTATTAAATGTGTTGTGCAGTTTGGGAGGTGGTTTAGAAAAGGTGCCCGCAACTCATCGAAAACCCTCACATTCCCCTTCAAGACGGAGCTCAAGTGCTCCATTGACAAAACTCTAAAGATTTCACCATACCACTGGTTAACAGTAGGAGGTCTGGGCTTAATCCGTTGGAATGGAATGCATCGTTTGGCTGATAGGAGAAGCTCGTTCAGAAGTTTTTGATGGATACTTGTCAAAGAGAGCCATTCCCCCGAAAGATCCGGCAAAAACGGACCAGAATTCATTTGTATTTCCTGATTAAAAAAATAGAGTTAAGTTCCTGTGAGACTTTTCACCAGAAATTAGATATCAGACGGCAGTCCCAAACGCAGTCCCAAAATATCTATATCATGTAAGACCCAACCTCTCTTTTGCACTTGACACAAAGGTGTCAATGATGTACTTCTAATTATAAAACATTCCTCATCTCTGTGAAATAACCACCAAGTGTGCATCATGTGTTCTCCTACCGTAAATCAGCACTACACTGTGTTCAGCTTCCAATCAAGGTGGAGGAGCTAACTTAACAAAGTAGCATTAGCACTGCACTGTATCCCGTATCCATTCAAGACGTTGGACCAATATGGAAAGCCGTTTGAGCATTTATTCCATATCCTTGATATCAGACGTCAGTGTCCTCCACTCGTTTGGTTTTGTCAGCATTATTTGGACATTTGATTGCACTAGTTGGCCATTTCGTCTTACTAGTTGAACAAAAACTCTTACTAGTCATTGTTTTTCAGCAACTAGTGGCACTTTTATCCAGCTAGTTCCAACAGAAGCCTTACTAGTGAGACTGTGCACCACACTAGTAGGACCAAAGCCCAACTAGCCCAACTTTGCGACGCACTAGTGGACCTCTGGGCCGAACTAGTAACGCTGACGGTCTATAGTTAACTAGTGAGGTCAAAAAGGCTTTAACTAGTTAACTAGTGAGCATTTTGGCCCTCACTAGTTAACTAGTGCAGGAAATTGTAGGTCACAAGTTAACTAGTGAGGTGAATATGTCCTTTACTGGTTAACATGTCAGAGCTTTTACAGCTTACTAGTTGATTAACAAAGTAGCATTAGTAGCTTTAGTAGCGCACTGTTGTATAAAAATCGTGTTGTTTTTAGGTGTAACGTGTAAAAAGGCAGGCATTCAGAGAATGAGCCCCGTTCTGTTACGCAGTTTCCTGCGCGCTTGCATTTCTATAGCGGTGACAAGGTCGGCAAGTCAACAGATCCGTTCACTGACACCGACCAGAACAGAACATCATCTCTGCTGCTCTTGCCGATACCTGGTATCACCCAAGGACACTCTCTGCCCCGCGTCCGGTGACTTTCCCCTGGGCAAAGAAGGGAGAAACTGAGTCCTCGCATGTAGCCCAGATAGCAAGCGTTCCGAATGCCTCGACCTGTTTAGGGGAATGAGGGGTATATAAATACGATTGACAACACATAATTCACAATCACGGTGTCGCAAAATTTGGAAATGGCTGTACATGATCCCGCTTAATACACGACTACTTACTGAAGAAATCAATATTTTGACACAAAAACGGTCCGCCAGAGTCCCGCATCTGAACTGCGCCCATAGCAACGGTCTGCTATACATAGCAGCGGTCTGTTATACAGAAATGACAGACCGCCGTGATTGACCAATCAGAATCGAGTATTCCACACAGCCGTGTAATATGATGTAAAAGACTTTAATATCACTACAAACACCTAAATAAGGTGACAGTTGGCTGGAGGGAGATCACCTGAAAGTTGATGTAAGGCAGTAGCCTAAATCAGCCACCAGGTGTCGGTGGTGCGCTGTAATCCCCATCCAGAATTGAGCAATTGTCCATGTTTGTCCCTTACAGGACACCGTAGTTCAGTAGTAGACAGTGACATGTCAGATGAGAGGAGCTGCTGTGATTGGCATTAGGCTGTTGAAGCTTAATTAACTCAACCTGCTGCTCGCAGCAATATTTGATCATTAGTTCATTAGTTTGATCATTTGATTGCTCCATTCGATTTGACTGTAATTTAGTGCTGACTGTCACTGACGTCACGATTCTTGTGGGGAGACTTATCTTCCGTGATGTCATGTACGACGTCACAGAGAAGGGTAGCAGTGCTTCAAGTTATTGGGCGGGGCTTATGCTCCATATGTGTGACGTCATATGTGACGTCATGTGTGCTTACCAAAAAGTTTACTTATAGGACCCATTTTCTCCACTCTCTAAACTCTGAACATCTCTGTCAGACGCCAGAGACAAGGTTGTGACCTGGGCACGGCCCGTCTACCTCGCCACGGGCAAGTCCTTCTGTTCAACCTCGGTTGAACAGAGGATCCGTGGCGAAACCGCCAGGCATGTTCACACATAGTGATCCCCTGGCGGGTAGGCGCCAGGCCACAGCCATTGTTTCAGAGTCTACATGCCAGGCATGGGCGACAGCTCCACTGGCAGGTAGACTCCAGGCGATATTCAGTAGTTCAGAGCGTTAGTAACTCGAGGGAACGAGTTACTAACTGGCGGGAACGAGTTAGTAACTCGAGGGAACGAGTTACTAACTGGAGGGAACGAGATACTAACTGGAGGGAAGGAGTTAGTAACTCGAGGGAACGAGATAGCCTTTTAGATTCAATAATTAACCTAACCTGCATGTCTTTGGACTGTGGGAGGAAACTGGAGTACCTTAGGAGTTATTTATTTATGCATGATTTACACATTTATTTTTAATATTGATTTTGCTACATTCAATGACACTTTGTGTATTTATTTATTTATCGAGTCATTTATTGATTGATTGATTGACTGATAGATTTTTTTTTTATTTTAGCAGGTTCCGTCCTTCATACTATTTATGTGACTCTTGTGGTCCACCATAGGCGGGTAGGCGCCAGGCCACAGCCATTGTTTCAGAGTCTACATGCCAGGCATGGGCGACAGCTCCACTGGCAGGTAGACTCCAGGCGATATTCAGGGGTTCAGAGCGAGTTAGTAACTCGAGGGAACGAGTTACTAACTGGAGGGAACGAGTTAGTAACTCGAGGGAACGAGATACTAACTCGTTCCCTGGAGTTACTAACTGGAGGGAACGAGTTATTAACTATATATATATATATATACGTGGGAGTGGGAAAATATGCTGCTTTATGCAAATATATGTATATATTTATTATTGGAAATCAACTAACAACACAAAACAATGGCAACTATTGACCAGAAACCCTCACAGGTACTGCATTTAGCATAAAAAATATGCTCAAATCATAACATGGCCCAACAGGCAACAACAGCTGTCAGTGTGTCAGTGTGCTGACTTGACTATGACTTGCCCAAAATTGCATGTGATTATCATAAAGTGGTCATGTCTGTAAAGGGGAGACTCGTGGGTACCCATAGAACCCATTTTCATTCACATATCTTGAGGTCAGATGTCAAGGGACCCCTTTGAAAAAAGCCATGCCAGTTTTTCCTCGCCAAAATTTAGTGTAATTTTGGAGCTACATTTACAAAACTGTGGACAATAGGCTACATATCCAGCTCTCATATTTATCCAGAGATGCTTGTGGTGGGTTGATATGACATTTAAATTACTCCCAGGTAATACTGTTCATTTGCTGCTCAGGACAGAGAACAGTGAAAACACATTGGGGGCCTGCGGCCCAGACAAACAGGAAGTGGTGGTTAATTTGGCAGTATCGTCATTCAAATATAGCCCATCTTGACCATACAAATAGGAGTATGAATGTTAGCTCATCTCCCATTTTTTCCAATAAATAATATTTCACAGCACCTTCCTTGTATAGTACTTAATAGTAGTTCTTTTAAAGGAACTCTCTCCTCCTTGAGGCATCCATTGTGACAATGGGTCCTGGAGCTGAACACTGAATCTCCCATCAATAGATTTAACTATAGCTCTGATGTCAAAGTATTATAGTGTGTTAACAAGTACATTAAAGGGTTCAACAAAATCACAGAAATATTCACTTACTACTGGTGATATCTAACCATGAAGAGTTTTTTGATTTGGGTGAACCGACCCTTTGAGCTGAACATTACCTCTAAATGCATACAAGTGTCCCGTTTAGCAGAACACACCTATAACAACGTGGTTCCAGCCAGGGACCGGTTTTATATTATACTTATTTCTCTCTTCTACACCGTCAGCTAGCAAATAAGGGCAAATGCCAAAAGACACACAACAGAAAAAAAACTCCAATGTTGCACTTCAACCACAACATTTGGAGGATCCTTTGGTAAACACAAAAATAACAGACAAAGCATCACCATGCTTGGTAATTGTGTTTAATAAAACTCCATAAATTTAAGCCAATACATATGACAATTCTGCACTGCAAATAAATAAAACATTTTATCACAAAGGACAAAACAGGTGGCACACACATGAACATCTCCCATTGTAAAAATACAGTACTTCAAAATGTGTAGTATTCCAATTTCAATATCTAATTTAATACAAGTGATTTATTTCAACTATAACAAATAGTCTAAAGTGCAAAAAAGAGTTTTTTGTCAAAAACAGTTAATATGTAATCTATAAAATTCATGTTTAAAATAAATGTCCAGTCATTTTAAAGTGGTCCTCAGCTTGAATGTCTAGTGTGAACAATAAGTACTATGGTTCCTATCTGTAACCAAGTGCGTGATTTTGGGTTGAGTCCCAGTACCCGGGCCTTCCGTCATAGCCATGAGGAGCCCACGCATGAGGCGCCCACGCATGAGGCGCCCACGCATGAGGCGCCCACGCATGAGGCGCCCACGCATGAGGCCTCAAAGTGTGGGAGGCTCTGCCGCGAGGCCTGAAGCCACGGTGAGGCCGTGGAAGGACGTAACCTTTCGCTGGTACCATCTTCTTAGGATGCCACGTAGGAGCAGCTGGATTCATCGCCTTAAATAGGAAACAAATAAATAAAAGCTGCCATCAACTGCCAACACAAACAATCCCAGCCCCTTGACCCTATGAAGCATCAGACTTCCAATTATTGGAAAAAAAACCAAAAAAACAATCACCAAACTTTGAAGATGATAAAAGAATTTCATGTGAACACAACCAGTGAGCATCAAACAGAACTAAGCACGGCTAATTTGCGGTTCACCAAAAGACCTGGGCTGGATCCAAAAATCCATACTAACATGTTATTTAGTAGGGCTGGGACGATACGCCTATCTCCCAATTTGATATGTATTGCGATTTTTTTAACACTTGTCCATGTGAAAAAGTTGAATCATACACTTCTAGGGACTTTTACTTTGGAAAATATCTAAATTGATACAGTAAAAATATTTGATTTTCAGCATATATGTAGTCAGAGATGTCCTGAAGTCAAATATATCAGTCATTGTCAGGAATAATTAATTGTTTTCCAGCAACCCAAAAATCTAAGAATAAAGACATTTTTTAGTATATCCAAAACCTTAGTATGAAACCAATAGTACACAAATTGCATACTATTTCTGGTGAAATATTACAGTATGCAACACTAGACGGTATAAATGTCCCACAATGCAATGCGATAGAGACGACAATGATCATAACAGACGTTCACGGACAGCTTTGTAACATCAATAACACTTCAATTTAACTGTAAGTATCAGATTTCACTTTGCTTGGCGTAATATATAGTTTAAATAAATTCACTTTGATTCTCACAAACTGTGGTTTTGGTCACATGATGTTGGCACAGGTTACCATGGTTACACGTCTCCAACCGGCAAGGAGGCTCTCAGGAAGTGGTGACATAAATTACTGCTCAGTGCGTCCGAAAAGATACATACTGCTGTTTATTCACACAAAAGGATTGTTGAACAATAGTACACATACTAGGTGTGTAGTGTCTAGTATGTGATTTCAGACGAAGCACGGGTTATTATTGAGTAACTGTCCATTATTCTCTACGTGGGATATTTAGTCATGGGAATTCTAAAATGTAATACCTGGTAAGCACAGCGGCTGTTGAAGACAGTGGGGGAGGAAATGCGCGTGCTCTCCTCATCGGAAGAAGAACCTGAGTGGTAGTCTGATGTCACCCTCTCCAAAGCACGGGTCACCGTCGCAACATCTTTGTCATCCTCATCGTCGTTGGAGAAACTGGCCACTGAGAAGCAGGGATTTTGCTCTCCGAACCTAACAATGGGAACAGAGGGAAAACACACCAATAGTTTTAGAGAGGGATAAACTTATTTAGCAGGAAATCCGTTTAACCCTCTGAGATCCACTATAGACCAATTTTTGTCTGTTTTAGGGGGGTACAGGGGATATTTAGGGGGAGATAGCAGGTCAGCAGTAGATGTCACATAGAAGTGGTTTATATCATCTGAAAGCTGGAAACCTGGATATTAATTTGAGATGCAGCTTTAGTGCTAAAACTGAACCTGCTACAGCCTCTGAAAGACAGTAAAGTTGGTCTCAGGCGGTTAAAACTATAATATTTACACTATTAAAGTGTAAATAATGTTAAAACTATTAGTCATTTTTGTTGAACTACAAACTTTTTACGGCAAATTCCCTCAAAGTCTCACCTGCAACAGACCTCCCCAGGGTCCACCCACAGTGTGAATTCACGAGGCAGACTCAGGTCACTGTACTGAACCCCACTCTCTAGGCAGGCCCGAAGGAGCTCTGGATCCTGCCTGTGGAACCGGTTCACTCGGATGCACCTGCAGAGCACACAAAACTGATTTCAGTTTAAACAGTCCCAACATCGTCCGTACACATCAATGGATTCATAAAAGAAAGTTGTGTCTGTTTAGTAAAAGTGGCAAAGGGCCGAGAGCAGCACCTGTACGCCTGTCCTCTGCTGGGGTTTTCGGGGTACCAGTGACCCTTGAACTTCTCCTGCAGTGCAGCAGCCAGCCTCTCAACAAACACATCAATCTTGTGTGACTCCAACTTCCCCCCCTTTTTCACAAGCTTCTTCAGGAAGAACACCACAGCTGCAATTTCTCTCCTCATATTTCACAGATGTTTCATTACGTTCCTACAGCCTCTGTAAGGAAATCAACTTTGGTCAGATGGGCAGCAGCAATTGAGCGACATGACAAAACATGACGAGCATTTCTAGTTGATACGTGTCAAAAACTACAAATTGCTTTGTGAGGTCAGAATCAGTAGTTTTCGAGATGGAACATTTTCCTTTTCCCATTTGGGAATAAACCTCCTCATGTCTCTGATGATAAGTGGCACTGCCATTACACATTTTTTTTTTATAATACAATAAAAATCTTTTCTATTAGCTTTTTTTGCTCAAAGTGTTTTTATTGGTATTCTGCACAAAATCCAATAAATCACAGAAATAATTATATAAACAAATTATACCCTCCTATCCCTATAACAATATTACTAAAACAAGGCAGAATTAACAATTGCATATATACATATAAATTAATTCAATCCAATAGAAACATAAATGAAACATATACCAAAAAAAAATTAAAAAAAGGAAAAAGGAAAGACCCAAAAACACACAAAAAAATAATAATAATAAATAAATAAACAAAAAGTATAAGTTGTGAATTATATGTAATATAGGGTCAGCAGTCCAATGTCAGTGGTATCCAATTTTTCTATATCAATTAAAAAAGGTCTCCATATAGCATAACATTTCTGAGCACACCCTCTGATGATAAGTGGCACTACCATTACACATTGTTTTTCTTATAATACAATAAAAATCTTTTTTATCTGCTTTTTTACAGATAAAAGGTCATCATATCAGATGCAAAACATAACTGAGTGTCCCTGACATGAAATAAAAACATAGAAAGAGGACCCCCCACCACATGTTGCCCTTTGTCAGACCAAAGAAAATAAATAAATAATAATAAAATAATAACAAATTGATTTTTTTAAAATAAAACAATAGATTAAGCTTTAAAAGGGAAATAAAATGAAGTTAAGCATAAAGTTAAGTAAGAGTGAAATAGTAATAACAGTAGTATTGGTTGGAATTAAAGTAGGTGAGCTTGAGAGAGATATATTAGTATTAGTATTAGGACATTACACATGTTTAATACCTCTGAAACACCCTGACTCAATTGGTTTAACTGCTCTGAAGATTATTTTACTGGTTTGTCTATCAGCTACACCCAGACCATTAAAAACAAACTGGAGCCAAGTGTATAAGAAATAACCTAACATAACTATTTTGCTATCTTGGTGTCTTGTTTTGGAGATTATTTTTGTTTAAAATGATCAATGGAAATGATTGATTAATTGAAAGACTGTTACATTTAAGGACAGTCTTTTTGTTGCATCTGCTGACTTCAGCTACCGTTAACGGTCAGTCCCAGAAAGGCGCGCTGTGACGCACCAGTTCCGGTAATCCCAGCATCACTTCTCCCATAACATTAACTTCTTTATCACTACTTTATTCAGCGTGCTGGCTAGATAGACTAATGGTACGAACAGGACGTTATATAAATCATGCCTAAATGTTTTAGAAACCAACCAGTACTCCTTTAAGACACACTACAGTGTAACACGAGGCTGTGTGCATCTTCTCTTACCTCTCCTCCAGCTCTCCTCCAGCGTGGTGGTATAAAATGAATGGGAAGCGGAAGTTGGGTAGAAGAGCGCTTCAAGTTCAGTTACTAACTCCGCCCCTTTACGGCACAAACCCCGCCCACCAAGCATTTTCATTGGTTACGAGCAGACCGATAGAGTGCATTCATTGGTCGAGCCGTATGCTCGTCATGGAGTGAGTCATTCTCATCACTGTTATGACTCACAGAGTCAGACATGTGTTTCTTGATTGTTGCAATGATACAGTAACATCCACTGATGTCATTATAGCATAAAAAGTGAAAAGCAAACCCAAGTTTATATAGAAACAGATCACCAGAAAAGTAGTTACACTGTGATATTTTTGGTGTGAAGTTTGTAAAATGATCCAATTTTAAGGTTAGTTTGTGTTCTTAGGCCCGTTTTATGTTATTTTGTTAAGTTTTGCTAGTTTTAGGTCCCTTGATAGTTTTATATACTGTATATGTTCTTAATGTATATGTTCTTAATATGCCTGTATATGTTCTTAATATGCCTTGTACTTTTTTTCTAGTATTTCCTTTTATAATTGTAATATAACTTATTATTTTTAATGGAGCTTCCCAGCAAAAAGCGTTTCACACGATTACTTGTACAACCGGCGTGACAATAAACATCTTGAATCTTGAATCTAGTAACAAATTCATTGCTAGTTAACAATAGGTTATCATAAGAAATCATTAAAGCTGGGTGCTCCCTTTCTCTTACTCTGTTGCCTTAAGACTTGTTTACCAAATGATTTGCCAAAATAACATTATCAGTTAATTGTGTTGATTGAGTTTTTATAGGAGAACTGATATATAGTGAAATAGGAGCAAACAAGAAATACATCATGATAAATAAGTGGAAAACAAATACCAAAAACTTGCTGAAAATTGTTCATCACAGTGACACGGGGTGAAACGATGACATTTCACATCGGGAGGAAACCAACAATTTTGCAGAGTGGTGCAATGAAAATCAAAAAGTCAAGGAGCTGATCGTTGATTTTAGAAGAAAAATAGGTGAAGACACACACACCCCAAATCAGTGGAGCTGAAATGGAGCAAGTGGACAGTTTTAGGTTCCTGTGAATCAGCATCACAGAGAACCTGACATGGTCATCTCACATCTCCATCCTGCTGAAAAAAGCTCAGAAATGGCTGTATTTCTGAAGGGAATTTAAGCAGGCAAAATTCCCCTGCCAAGTTCTTTTTTACTTTTACAGAAGAACAATAGAAAGCATCCTGACTGGAAACATTACACACTGGCAGGGTTTGTGCAGGACAGGAAAGCTCTGCAGCTGGTCATTAAATACGGCCAGAACATCATCATCATCATCATCATCAGTGATATCAGTGAGGTGAGGTGCCTGCGCAGAGCCCAAAGGATATTAAAAGACAATAGCAACAGCCTGTTCACCCTGCTGCTGTCTGGCAAGCAATACAAAAGTATCTACTATCATACCACCAGACTACTGAGCAGCTTCTTTCCTTAGGCTCTAAGGCTCTTCCACTCATTCTCCGTACATCATACAAAAAAATGTTTTACTCGCATTTCGTTGTGCAACCCTGTGTTGTAGAATGAAAATAAACAAACCTTGTAACCTTGTAAATAAAAAATAAAAAAATCTATTACATAGATGACTAGAATAGAAACTTGGACAACATTACAATTATATGGTTACACAATTCTATGAAATTTCCCTTTTATTTGAAGCCATGGCTTGCTCGAGGCTATTCGGTTGTTAAGAAGTTTTCCCACATAGCATAGTGTGCTGATTTCCTGGAAATGATACTCATTATAACCAACAGGCTCAGTTACAGCTCAACTTGTAAACGCCTTTTGTCCACAAGGGGGCGCCTAACCTCCATCTACCACACACTGCACAGTGAACAGTCTTGTAATTATTGTGCAGTCCATCTATAAAACCATGAAGTCAACAACTGGGTCCTAATCATGTGAAATGGGTGGACTCAGCATTTATTCAGTGTTTACAGTCATGTTCTGCAACAGATCGATCTTGTGCGACTCCGACTTCTCCCCCTTTTTCACAAGCTTCTTCAGGAAGAACACCACAGCTGCAATTTCTCTCCTCATATTTCACATATGTTTCAGTACGTTCCTACAGCCTCTGTAAGGAAATAAACTTCACCCTGCTGCTGTCTGACCAGCGATACAAAAGTATCCACTACCATACCACCAGACTACAGAGCAGCTTCTTTCCTCGACTCATTCTACGTACTTGCCAGGCACTTACCGTCACCTCAGCCATTTATCCGTTTTTTCATAAAAAATTCATAATAAAATGTTATCAATAAGACCTTTAACAGTACAAAAGTCAAGAGGCATCATATAAAATAGAAATAATTACAATAGAAAATGTGAAAAAATATAAGAAATGTGCCAAAATATCTACATTTTTTAAAGTGGAAAGAGCTGTGCAGTTTTGTGCAGGAATGTGCGAAATATTGACCCGGGGATGTGCAAATGTTCACAGTATATGAAGTGTAAAAGTGCAAAGAATATGTGCATGTAAAGTTGTGCGTTAATGTAACACATGACTGTGTAAAAGGCCAACATTTCACTTTATACAGTTTACAATGTTATTATTGCCCATGTGGAGAAGTAGCCATTCAGTAACAAGAGAGACTTCAGAGAGCAGTTCCAGAGCATACTGCAGCACACGGATCTAAGGCAGTAAACTTCATTAAATACTAACATTTCGATGCCATGTCTTCATTGGCGTCGAAAGGTTAGTATTTAATAAAGTTTACTGCCTTAAATCCGTGTGCTCCAGTATGCTTTGGAACTGCTCTCTGAAGTCTCTCCTGTTACAAGATTGCTATTCTGCAACTTTTTTGTGAGAAGCGCGTTTAACCTTCCTTCTTCAAGTAGCCATTCAGTGTCTGTCACATACCTTTATAATAATAATGTGAATATCAATCACACCACCGTTCTTCTCTCTGCAGCAGTGGCCACACAAATTCCAGAATATCACGGTATGTAGTAAAAATAATTTTATTGAAATATTTTACAAAAAAATACAAACCATCACTTAAGCACAAATCACACAGCATGTGTAAGGTCCATGAACACACAATAAATAGAATCATCACACGACACAAATGCAGCCTTGTTTCAACATCAGAAAAACAAATGAACAAAGAGTCAAGTCTAAGGGAAGGAGGTGTAACAGGTATGCTTACATCTCCAGTAAAAGATCATGAAAACAACCAAATCCATTTTGAATGTTCTGCTGAGCAGAGGCATAGGCCCAGGCATGTTTCCACACTATACAAAAAGACACAGCATTCAGAATTAAACACACAAATAAAAAAACATACAACTGAAGATTGAAGGACTTGCATTAAGGACCAGTAATCTGAATACGCTCAAACGCTCAAGCACACTGAACACATTTATCCAAAGAAAACCAAGATACAAGTTTAAAATGGAGCTAAAACCTTTAAAACCCTAAAAGGGGTCAAATACATTTAATCTCTTACAAAGAGAGAGCAAAAGAGATGGTGGCGAAGCTGAGTTCTTCTAAACATCAATCTGAATATAACTTTGTCTTTCCCAGCTTATTATACTCGAGTAGCTCTGAGACCTCTTCCGAGGAAAAAACTCAGACAACTAATATTATTTTGGATATTTTCTATTTAATAAGGCTACTGATTTATTTGTCTCTTTCTTGCATAGGGTTCCTGAATACGAAATTAACCAAAACTGCAGGCTTAACACACTGACTGTTAATACCATCCACTACGTCCTTATTTGTCTCATTAAAAATCAGGGAACTCCGCGTATTGCTCAACTTAGTTCTCACACATCAATACAGGAGAGAGGGCAACGAAAGATAACACTGCACATGAAAGATAAATGAAAAAGATAAATAAAACAAATTATAAAACATACGCCATGTGTACTTGAGAACAAATCATTTCCATATCAACACCTTTAGAGCAGTGGTTCTCAAGGTGGGGTCCGGGGACCCCCAGGGGGTCTGTGGCACTCTGTCAGGGGGCGTCCGCAAAATAATCTGCTATAAATGATAAAATTGTGCTGTATCATTGAGAAGTACATCTCTACAGATGGAGACCATTTGCGCCAAAAAAACAAACATATTGTGTCCATTCCTGCCACCCACGTTTTGGGTCAACAGAAACTCTGATATCATTGTGACACATCATGTGAATCTGTTATGAATCAAAACGAAACCAACCTTACCAAAACACGGAAGTGGACCGCTCTGTAACCCGAGTTAGCAATCAGCGAGTGGTTTCGAAAGGGCAGGCTTTTTTCAACCCAGCTGGTCTGCTCTGATATCTGTATCCCCACGCAGTATGTGCCGATCTCATCCTCTGAATTGCACAGCCATGACTGATAAAGCCAGGAAGGCAGGCCACTAGTAGGTGATAGGGTTGGGCAAAATTTGTTATTTGATTTAGCTAATTTAAGGGGACAACGTGTAGAGCAGGCTTATTTTCACATTTTTGACCAAACCAGAGTTGGTGATTTTTGGAAAGACTAACGACGACAGTTTTGGTGTTTTATTTTGTTTCTGTCAAGTTTGAACTAAGTGTTTTACGATGCTCTGCAACTAGAACAGCTGTTCTCAACATTAACAAATACACGTGGATGATGACGCAAGTGTACTCGGGTACGGAATAACTTTACTAATGTGAAAGCTGAGCGGCGGTACAGTAAAAAATGGTAGGAAGGATGATGCTTAATCTGTGTTTTTTTGATTATGAGGGGGACCTTGGAAAATGTTCTCCCCTTTAAGGAGTCCCTGGGCCCAAAAACGATTGAGAACCCCTGCTTTATAGAATAAAAAAAAATCTATGGTTCATTTAACACACTGAACCAAAACTAAAAGAGAATCACTAAGCCACATATATTTCTCAATCAGTTTGGTATTGCATCTTCCTCTGCTAATGGACTCAAATGTTTGCAGTTCACATGTGAAACAGAACAAATACAGACTTTGGTTTGGCAGCTGGATTTCTTTTTCAATAGTAAAACATTTCTTCTTCCGATAGCCCTCGTTCAGTGTATAGCCTTGCATACGACTTGTGCTCGACAGCTATACGACAGACAGCTCTGCGCTAAATATTGAGTAATTCTCACCAGCAATGATCGTTATTATAAACCTAAAAATTAAAATTAAAATACCTATCACTTTAAGCTGCGGGTATATTAACTAATATTTATTCTTTCTGCCAACCAGCTGTTACAAAGTATTCGTTCATGGACACTCCCAAAATAGTCATCACCCTCACAAACAGAAACCTGCACAGCTAGTATAGCCTTGTTAATGTTCACGCTTGTGATTTGTCTTTGCTGCAGAGATGCTTTAGGGTACTTTTGGGCGTTGTCTTGCACTTGCCTATGCCCTTTTCCAAATTAGACTTGATCTTACTTCAATATGTTACTTTTTTACTGTTAAATCTATCTGCTCACAATCGTATTCATAAACTATCAAGTCAAATTAGGGCAGCGTGAAAGCAAGTGGGAAACTTGTGTTTCAAGCCATTATGTTGCCAGTGTGCAGCTGAAAGGAAAAGCTAAAAACCTCGTTCATGCTTGACATTAGAAGAGTAATCAAACACTACTGCTGGCAGTGTCTGGTGGTATGAATATGACAGACATCATCCAGCTAATCTGCATCAAGTATTCTGCACCAAGTTATGTTATAAAATACTGTAACTCACCACGAGTATTAGGCAATGTTAAAACCAATAATTAAATATCCAAACAATGAAAACTGAAATGTTTTACAGCAAACTAAACAAAAAGAAATTAAACCAATAGCAACCACTTGTTTAAAATGATGTAGACAAACTGCTTTCAGTCTGTGTTAAGGTAAATCTTAAAAGATGTTCTTTTAAGGATCATCATGTCCTCAGCGTGTATCAGGGACAGGAAACTCTTGATCCCCGTTCCACCTGGTATTAACATGCATCCTGGCTACATGAGATGGGTTGAATTCAGGTCACATGCCAGACCAGCAATTTGTTTTAAACTGCAAACCACCATTAATCCTTGCATCATCACCGCAACCACGGGAACGGAAGCCATGTCAACACAGCCCTTAATGCTGCTCTAAAGCAGCTCCAACAACTCGACGTCACCATAGTGTCGTAAAAGTCAATCAATATACATAAAGGCCTGTTTCAGCCTCGCTGCTGCAAGCCGGCACTTTTCAAGTGTTCAGTGTCAGCTTCCTCCCAGCAGCGGAGACAGAGAAGCCCTCACCTCGCACCTCACTCCACAGGGCCGGTGGTGCTGCTGCTGGCCTTGACCCCGGCTCTGCTAATGTTCAGCCAGGGCAGCTTGGCACAGTTCTTAAAGAGCTGCTCGATGGCGATGTGACGCACGTGCAGCTCTGACGCCAACGAGTCTTTTTCCTGCACGGCCTCGGTCAGCTCCTCGAAGACCTCTGTGGAGAGAGAGAGAGAGACAGGGGGGCAAAACAATGGGAATCAGTGACTTATACACAGACAAACAAGTGAGATAAAGAAAACCAATAATACTGATTACTGAAGGGGCAGAGAGCAAAGACAACACAACAGAAAATGCGTCTGCTTAAGATACCCCCGCACAAAAAGAAAAAAACAAACCGTTATCTAACTAACAACTTGAGTCAAGGATGTCAGTGTTGTGCGGCTGAGGAACACTAATTTAAACAAGTTTATGGATGTGAAAACATTTCTAACAGAGTGCTCCAGGGATGACGTATTTTTGTAGGCCAACCAGGAAGTTAGCATCGCCCTGGTTCCCTCGACAAAAAGCCAATGAGATTTTTCCACTGGGTTTTGGATTATTATGGAAAATAAACTCTGTAGCAAACAAACACATTTTGTTTCGTAAAATAATCTTCACAAATGAACACCACTTTTATGATTTTTGAAGCATAAATGCAATCGGCAGAAGTAAAACGCTAATGTTAGGCTATAAAGGAACTACACCACTGTCGCAGGAGCGTGAGTATACACAACGAGGTTGTACAGGCGGACGTGTCGACGTGATGGTGTTTTGTAGTCTCATTTAGCCACTTGTTAGCAACCGCCTTTTGTAAGACACATATGGCTTCAAAATTCACAAGTGGGGTATTTACTGATGTAGAACAAAACGTTAACATCTCTTAAGCTTGTGTTAACCGCAGACCTTATTTCAGGTATCTAAGTGAAAAACCCATTCAAAAAAAAACATTGACTTCCAGACGAGGGAACCAGAAGTGCTAAAATGCTAACTCATTCACGGGTTTTAGGACTCATTCCTGCAGCACTCTGTTGAGGATCATACTGTAGATCTTAAAAATCTTGCTACTAAATAATATAGGAGCAATAACCTCCCCATCTGTTCTGTATTAAGTAATGAAAATATGTGGAGCTGACTGAAGGCCAGACACCCACTAGACTTCACTCCACCAGAGGACATCTCACATTCGCTGCACATGTCGTTTCCCTATTGACACTGCAGGGAGAGACTATTTGGCTCATTTAATCACTCAACAGAAGACTGAAGATGAAAATATCAAGAATGTTCAATGATGATTGGGGTGTGCCAAAACTCTCACAACGATGTTCTATCATGAACCTGCTACTTGACCATACTGAGGTAACAATGGAACTTGCTTGAGAAGAGATGTGTGTAGCTTAGCTGTTACTGTGTGTAGCAAACAATAGGTCTAACTGATGAAGAATGGAGTGAACAGACAGGCGGGGAATGCATGAGCGAGCAGTACACAGAGCCCAATTCAACACAGCTGGTCACATGGAGGGAGATGATGTGTTGACTAGAGAAGCCTTCCAGTCTATGAGCCCCTGATTTATTGTGAGACTGGGTATGCTGTAAGTGAAAAACACTTCTTCCGAATACAGCTTTCTTCCCCTGAGGGCACCGAGAATCTAATATGAGGATTTATTACAGATGGAAAATGAGAAAAAATGTTGCTGATTCAAATGGTTGAACTTTATGTCAACGGTTGTGTTCAATCTGATGTATTGCACAACTTAACACAGAATGCCAGAAAAAAAACCCCACATACTTTGAATCTGCATCAGTAGCTGGTTGTTCATCTGATGGAGTTCGTCCACACTCAGTTTAGTCACTGAAAGAAAAGACAAACAGTTTTGATTAGAGAGTGTGAGAGGCACAGAATGTCACGCAGGATGTACACAGGATGTACACAGCATGTACAGAAACGTCAGGAACGGAGCGTCTATTCTTCAGCAGACACATTTACAATATAGTTTACGGTTGTTAAATGAGTGACGACCTTCTCGTCATCCCTCATTTTAAATGTCAATATGTCGTCCGATAGTCACTTTCAGTCCAAAATGGCAGAAGCGTAACATTGCTGCTGGGCGCTGATGTTGCAATGGAACGGACAACTGACTTTCACTTCTTGGCGATATACGTTCTTTGCTCCAGGTCTGAAAAGGGACATGCAAGTGCCTTAAACTTGCATTACATCAAAAATTAAATCCTGCTTACATGTGTGTTGACTCAGCAGAGATAATATTAATGAGAATACAGGATAAATATTTGAAAGTAATACAGAATGCCTGAGAGCCTTACGGCATTATATTTTCATATTTTGAATTCACCTGGCGCCTGAACTTTGTTTTCATTCAGATAAATAAAAACATTTCCTCAATAAATTGATGAAGAAAAATTCACCAGAATGCAGGAAATGAAGTGTGTGACGCTCAAAATTAGCTTCCTGCCAAATTGTATGTTATTCAGATAAGAAAGTGTTGATGAGCTAATGTAGAGATATGCACACGAATAAATGCAAACACTTGTACCTGTGAAATGCCCATCATCTTTCATTCCATTTCAAAGCACATCATTCCAATGAGAGACCTATACTGGAAAGCTCTCTCACACTGCTGCAGTCGGTAGTAATAAGCAGCTTTAGCAGTGACAAGACGTGAGAAAGACAAGGACATGCTGAATCTCGAGGTTAGCGGAATATTAACCTTTCTCTGCAGAGATCACAGCGAAGAGGAAGATGAAGGACAGAAGTAAGAATGTATTTTCTGTTACCGCTTCGTCTCCTGCCTTTGAACTAATAAGCACTCAGAGGGTTTAGAAATCGCACTGAATGTTGAAGTTAAGACGGAGAGAAGAGAGGCAGAAAGAGCGACCCATTCCTGTTGACAAATTGGTAACACTATTCTTCCTTCAAAAGAAGAAAACAAACCTTCGACTTCTGCTTCAATCAGACACTGATCAAACTAAAGTTCGTAAAGTTAAAACTTAAATGTGCTCACATTCATCCCTGTTGTGGTCCTCGTGTCTGTGCTGCGACTGTCCTCCTCCTGACAACTGGTTCCGGCTGTGTAGACCATTCCTGCCGTCAGTGGACCAAACATCAGATTGTGTCTCCTGCAGCAGCCCCAGCTTCTCCACCGTGTGGCACTCCACCATCCCCATGGTGCAATCGGGCAGCCCTGTTGCTTTGCCCATGTCCCAGCAGGGTGTGTAGCGGGGCACCTGGGCATCCGACTGGGGCAGCAGTTTGCGGTCGCCCTGCTGGCTGTAACAAAGAATCTTGGCCCCTCGCCTGCTGGGGCCGTTGGAGGAGACGGAGTCTTTGTTCTGGGCATACTGGATGATGCGGTTTAGTTTCTGGCTGAAGGCCAGCTTCATGCCCTCGTAGGCACTTCGGGAGACCTTGGAACGTGACAGCTTCTGGTTGGCGATGAGGTGGCATTTCTCAAAGCAGTCTCTGTGGCCGCGCAGGGACTTTGTGTGCAACAAGGTAGCGGAGGAGACACCTGCATTCACACAGACACAAAGCAATGAGTCAATAGGTACAATACAACTAAAGGCTAGAGCCCCACAGACAAAACCGTCAATGCTGTGAGTGCAGAAATACAGTGAACTCATAAAAAAGCATATTAAAAAGTTGAAAAGAACTAAAGCAGTGAACAGTTAGTGAGAAATACAGTACTGAGTAGACCTACTGAACTCTCCACAGCAAATAAAAGTAAACCAGTATGAAACTAAGCTAAAACTGGCAGATTGACCGGTCGCGATCTCTCTGTGAAAGCTGCTTAGTGTGCAGTGGATTAGCCAGGAGAGCGTTGAGATAGCAGGGATAATAGATTAACTCAGTCTCAATGCAAACACATAAAGCATATTTTGAAAATTTGTACTGGGCAACAGTGGGGTGGAAGGTCTGTCCACATGAGGCAGCATTTCATTTACATTTATCAGTTTTTCAATATACCTGTACTTGTCAAACAACCAGAAAGATGCAAATACAAAGTCTCCACTTTGTCTTATTGGTTATACTGTGTGAAGAAATACACAATTCCAATGTATTCATATACTGTATGTGTCTATATCAGCTAGGGATGTCAAAGTTAATGCGTTAATAACACCATGTCATACTAGCTTGACGTGTAGGAGGCTAAATAACGCTCCAAACTTGCGCTAAATTTTGTCAAGGAAAAACTGGCATGAAATGGTCCCTTGACCTCTGACCTCAATATATGTGAATGAAAATGGGTTCTATGGGTACCCACAAGTCTCCCCTTTACAGACATGCCCACTTTATGATAATCACATGCAGTTTGGGGCAAGTCATAGTCAAGTCAGCACACTGACATCTGTTGTTGCCTTTTGGGCTTGAGTTTACCATGTTATGATTTGAGCATATTTTTTATGCTAAATACAGTACCTGAGAGGGTTTCTGGGATTGTTTTGTGTTGTTAATTGATTTCCAATAATAAATATATACATATATTTGCATAAAGCATGCATATTTGCCCACTCCCATGTTGATAAGAATATTAAATACTTGACAAATCTCCCTTTAAGGTACATTTTGAACAGATGAAAAATTTCCGATTCACTACGGACAATCACACAATTAAATATTTGAATTGATTAACAGCCCTACTATCAACATAAGAGGAATTTGGGTCCCAGAAGCAAAACAATCTAACCTTTCTCATCTAATAGGAAGCGAAAAAAAACAGCTTCAGTTCGTGTCCTGATATTCTATAATTAAGACTACATTCCTTGGAAGTACCTCTATAGGGAAAAGGTAATGCTTCCTGGATCCAGTCAAAACAGGTCACACTGGAAACACTTTAGCACACACAGAGGAAATTAACACAAAGCAAGTGGACCAAAATTAAAATAACCTCTGAGTAAAATGGGCCAGAGCTTGATAAACAACGGGAAGCTGAAGGTGAAAGAGAATGAGAGAGGGAGCAGTGTGTGTGTGTGTGTGTGTGCGTGTGTGTGTGCAAGAGATAGCAGACGAGGCTAAAGTGAGAGTGTGCTCCACAAGTGTTTGTGTGATGGCCTTCTTGTCACAGCCTGCATTTCTCAGCAGACAGACGTACGTGTTGGAGGGAGATTAGTGTCTGTTGTCCATATAGATTTAAGAGCTCACTTTGGTAGGTTTACCTCGCATGCCTCTCTCAGCGCTTTACCGGCACACAGATGAGCACAGAAAACCACAGGACATTACTAACACCCTATGACTACATTACAACAGTTACATACATACACAGAGGCTTCGTGTTTAGAGCGCTCTGCAGGTTTTTTTTTTAAAGTCACACACTCTCTCTCT